>JALGBA010002792.1:0-26019 GCA_023970755.1 Azemiops feae | reverse complement strand
CGATAGCAGGAACGGACAAGAAATCTCTATGGTGAGAAGGCCGCTGCGAGAGGAAGTTGCGAGGATGACTAAAAGCGACGGACAAAGAGTCGGCCATAATAGGAAGGTCGATTCCAAATGAACTGGGGGATGGCCAATTTGAACGGACGGGAGGTCGCCATGCCGAGAAGGTCTAGATGTTAATGCTATGGGACGGAAAAACGTGCCCTCCTGTGGTCAAAACGGGCATTGCGGCCGCCGAAATAAATAAACCTTTTGAATGGGATTTTAAGGTTATTATTCTCTATCTTTATTATTAACGCCTTATTAATATTAATAGGGCGACGGGAGGCCCTTTGGCTGCGACCCTGGGGCAGAGTAAGATAACCTAATATTAGTAAGGTTTTATTAATAAAGAATAATAAACTTAAAACGCCATTTAAAAGGTTTATTTCTTTTGGTGGCTGCTGTACCTGCTTGTCCCTTAGCGAGAGATGGCGCGGCCTTCAAAAAGGCCTGTAATGATGAATTAAGGTTACTTTGATAGGGAGCGAACTTTTAAAGATAAACGCACAAACATACATTAAATCTATCGCTATGCTTAATATTTAAAAATGAGTGCGATTAGATCTTTACCTTCGCTGCAGTTTTGAAACGACGATCTATTAAAAGTTTTCTGTCTACCTACATCACACTAATTCTTGCTGCCAATCTTAGTTTATCTTGCCTAGTATGCCATTGTGAATATCATTTAACTTGTGTGGAAAAAATAGACAGTAGTCAATTCGGGGTGAAGGTGCCAGGCTTAGAAATAAGAAATTGGGGGTTGGGGGCTGAGTTTTAGTACCACCTTAGGTATGAGAACCAGCTTTAGGGGCCAACCTCTATAGTCAGCCTAAGTTAAACCCTAACCCTAGGGTGTGCTGCATGGCGAAAATAAGAGAAGGAAGAGCAGCATTAGATATATTTGCAGCCTTGAGTTATTTATAAAAAAATAACAAAGGCTGCATTAAAAAAATACGCAAAAAGTCATCTGGGTCAGTCACTCCAAAACCAGCTTTGGGCCAGTCACTCTCTCTCGGCCCTAGGAAGGAAGCAACGGCAAACCATTTGTCTGAAATGGTATAGGGTTGCCTGCCTAAGCAGGGGGTTGGACTAGAAGACCTCCAAGGTCCCTTCCAACTCGGTTATTCTATTCTAACCGCAGCTGGGGGGGAAAACCTTGCCAAGAAAACCGCAGGGATTTGGTCAGGCAATGGCCAGGAGTCGAGACTAAGTGGAAAGCACCAAATAATATTAAGAATAACAGCAATAACTTGCTAAACGCCCGGCTCCCTCCGGTCATGGTACTAGAAGGGAGTGCGAACACAGGCAATTGAGTGATCATCGGGCAACGCGTGTTGTGGGAACGAAACTCCTCAGTACCACGCGAGCGGAGATTCGGGGAGCTTACCTGAAGCCCAGCTCACCTGGCCTGATGCACAAAGGCAGCAGCGCACCGCAGCGCTCCACCTTTGACTTTTCTCCTGCGCGCGGGACAGCTTCTCTGGGCGTCGCCGGGCTGTGACGCCATCAGAAGGCGCGTCCCCATTTCGCAGAGAAGCGGGAAAGGCACCATAGAGGTAGGAAGGAGAGGGACGGGCACACTTGGCTTTCGCCTGTGAAACCATCGAACCTTGGGGAATCGCCATCGAAATGTAACCAGAGAGATCGGGTGGAAATGGTTAGAGCGGCCGGTAGAACCAAGACTTCCGAGTTTGCTGGAGCATATATGGAGGAAGACTTTGGATTGGAGTTAAGGACGGAAAAAAGACAATGCAGAAATCTGGATTGTATTGGGGGCGCCCTATATAAAAGTCCCCCGCAAAGGTGGAGTGTTACAGAGTATTGCACATCCATTCCCAGCCAGCATGGGACAGGTTTAATCCCTATAAGTCATCCAGCGTTTCTCAAACTTGGCAATTTTTGTGGACTTCAAGTCCCAGAATTCCCCAGCCTGCATGCACTTTGCAGGTAACTAAATGGTTTATCCAGGAAAAGCAGGAACTGTATTAAATTGGACTCCAGGGTTGACCAAGTACACCACCTCCAAATTTGTGACGTCCCCTAAAATTTGCTGGCGACCGACCCCCAAGTGATCGCAATAAATAAATAAAAACACAAACGTATTTATTTAGCGTATGACACAATACACTCCAATAGTATCTTTTCACTAGCCTCCACTAGTTGTGACACTACTTAGGTTTTACAAAAGCAGCCGAGGCCATTAAGTGATGCTCCAGTCAGAGCTGAAGAAGCTTCTTGTATGAGAAGCGAAACGTCTTCAAAGAAAATCAAGAAAGTCCAGTTGCCTCCTGAAAAAGCATCTTTGGGACAATTATGACCCGGATGACTGTGAGAATCTCCATAGACAGTGAGAGACAATGCGGGATACTTAAGGCACGGGACTAGAAATCGGAAGACTGTCGGTTCTAGTCCCACCTTAGGCATGAAAGTCAACTGTGCAAACCTGCACAATAGTGTTAGATCTTCTATCATCTATCTATCTCATCGATATCTTTCTAATCTATCTATCTATCTATCTATTATCTATCTATCTATCTATCTATCTTATATAAAGGATGCTGCGCTTCAATGGTTAGACGGCCTATTGGTATCTGAACAAAAATCTTTTTAACATTTATATTTTATTGTGTTTTTCTAATCTAGGTGAAATGTTAATATATACTGCAAGTCCATGTCTGATATGCCATACACTAAATAAATAAGTAAACAACCGCCCAATCAAGAAACTACCAGGAACACCTCCATCAACCCTGATAGGACAAGCCACTAAGTATATAAAGAGAGAGCAAATTCCTCTCTCTTCTAGCACTGATGATGTTACCTAGTTGGGTCACGAAACATCTGCAAAAAAACCACCAAGCTCAGAGAGCACCAAGGACCCCTGAAGAGACAATGTTGTTGGATGATGGACCAAGTGGCCCCTTTAGCTCCGTCTTTATTATTCATATAACAACAATGATATGCGTGTGTATGTGTGTGCGCGCGTGCGTGCGTGGGTGTATGATAATACTATATAATTTATATTATGATGACATTTATCTGCCCCATCTCGCCTAGAGGTTTAGAAAGCCCCTTTTAGCTTCCCAGTCAGTCAATATGGGCTGAGCAAGTGAAGCTGGAGGCAGATTTCCTTCCCTCCTCTTTCCCCTCGCACTTACATATGACCCAGAGGCACCGTGCACACTTAGAAGCAGCGCCCGTCCGGCCTCGGCAGTCCCTGGTTTCTTCCATCCCTAAACCTCCATTCCAGATTCACCGCCTGGAGTGCCTCTATTGCATATGATTTGCGACGGTAAAAACTGCTGACGAAGAAATAGACCTTTTGAATGGAAGATTTTAAAGTCATATACTTCTATCTTTATTAGTACCGCTTATTAATGTTAATAGGGGCGAAGGGAAGCCCTTTGCTGCGACGCGGGGACACAAAAAACATCACCTAATATACTGAGGTTCCTTCATAGAATACTACACTTAAAACTCCATTTAAAAAGCTTATTTCTTTTTGTGGCTGCTCGGCTCACCTGCGGTAGTACGAGGCTTTTTTCTCTTCTTGCGGCAGCGTAGAGCAGAAAAGAGGACAGGAAGTTGCCGACGGGATGCACAGGAGGTCTCTATGGCGAGAAGGTGGCCGTCAAAAGCCCTGGGGGACGATAGCAGGAACGGACAAGAAATCTCTATGGTGAGAAGGCCGCTGCGAGAGGAAGTTGCGCGGGATGACTAAAAGCGACGGACAAGGAGTCGGCCATGATAGGAAGGTCGATTCCAAATGAACTGGGGGATGGCCAATTTGGACGGACGGGAGGTCGCCATGCCGAGAAGGTCTAGATGTTAATGCTATGGGACGGAAAAACGTGCCCTCCTGTGGTCAAAACGGGCATTGCGGCCGCCGAAATAAATAAACCTTTTGAATGGGATTTTAAGGTTATTATTCTCTATCTTTATTATTAACGCCTTATTAATATTAATAGGGCGACGGGAGGCTCTTTTGCTGCGACCCTGGGGCAGAATAAGATAACCTAATATCAGTAAGGTTTTATTAATAAAGAATAATAAACTTAAAACGCCATTTAAAAGGTTTATTTCTTTGGTGGCTGCTGTACCTGCTTGTCCCTTAGCGAGAGATGGCGTGGCCTTCAAAAAGGCCTATGATGATGAATTAAGGTAACTTTGATAGGTGCTAACTTTAAAGATAAACCTCACCAAACATACATAAATTTATTGCTATGGTTAATATTAAAAGGAGTGAGATTAGATTTTACCTTCGCTGCTAGTTTTGAAACTGACGCATTTATTAAAATGTTTTATGTCTACCTACATCACACTAATTTCTTGCTGCATCTTAGTTTCTAATCTTCCTAGTATGCCCATTCGTGAATATCATTTCACTGGGGTGAAAAATAGACAGCTAGTCAATTGGGGTGGAAGGTGCCAGGCTAGAAATTGGGGGTGGGGGCTGAGTTTTAGTACCACCTTAGGTATGAGAAACCAGCTTTGGGCCAATTCCTCTCCTAGTCAGCCTAAGTCTAACCCTAACCCTAGGGCTGTTGCTGCATGGCGAAAATAAGAGAAGGAAGGAGCATTAGATATATTTGCCGCCTTGAGTTATTTATAAAAAAATAACAAAGGCTGCGTTAAAAAAATACGCAAAAAGTCATCTGGGTCAGTCACTCCAAAACCAGCTTTGGGCCAGTCACTCTCTCTCGGCCCTAGGAAGGAAGCAACGGCAAACCATTTGTCTGAAATGGTATAGGGTTGCCTGCCTAAGCAGGGGGTTGGACTAGAAGACCTCCAAGGTCCCTTCCAACTCGGTTATTCTATTCTAACCGCAGCTGGGGGGGAAAACCTTGCCAAGAAAACCGCAGGGATTTGGTCAGGCAATGGCCAGGAGTCGAGACTAAGTGGAAAGCACCAAATAATATTAAGAATAACAGCAATAACTTGCTAAACGCCCGGCTCCCTCCGGTCACGTTACTAGAAGGGAGTGCGAACACAGGCAATTGAGTTCATCGGGCAACGCGTGTCGTGGGAACGCAACTCCTAGTACCCACGCCGAGCGGCAGATTCGGGGAAGCTTCCCTGAAGCCCCCGCCTCACCTGGCCTTGATGCAAAGGCAGCAGCGCCGCCGGCTCCACCTTTGCCTTCTCCTTCGCCGCGGGACAGCCGTCTCGGGGCGTCGCCGGGCTGTGACGCCATCAGAAGGCGCGTCCCCTATTTCGGCAGAGAAGCGGAAAGGCACCATAGAGGTAGGAAAGGAGAGCGGAGGGCAGACTGGGCTTTCCGCTCTTGAAACCATCGAACTTGGGAATCGCCATAGAAATGTAACCAGAGAGCTCGGGTGGAAATTGTAGAGCGGCCGGTAGAACCAAGACTTCCGAGTTTGCTGGAGCATATATGGAGGAAGACTTTGGATTGGAGTTAAGGACGGAAAAAAGACAATGCAGAAATCTGGATTGTATTGGGGGCGCCCTATATAAAAGCCCCCCGCAAAGGTGGAGTGTCACAGAGTATTGCACATCCATTCCCAGCCAGCAGGGGACAAGTTTAATCCCTATAAGTCATCCAGCGTTTCTCAAACTTGACAATTTTTGTGGACTTCAAGTCCCAGAATTCCCCAGCCTGCATGCACTTTGCAGGTAACTAAATGGTTTATCCAGGAAAAGCAGGAACTGTATTAAATTGGACTCCAGGGTTGACCGAGTACACCACCTCCAAATTTGTGACGTCCCCTAAAATTTGCTGGCGACCCCCAAGTGATGGCAATAAATAAATAAAAACACAAACGTATTTATTTAGCGTATGACACAATACACTCCAATAGTATCTTTTCACTAGCCTCCACTAGTTGTGACACTACTTAGGTTTTACAAAAGCAGCCGAGGCCATTAAGTGGATGCTCCAGTCAGAGCTGAAGAAGCTTCTTGTATGAGAAGCGAAACGTCTTCAAAGAAAATTAAGAAAGTCCAGTTGCCTCCTGAAAAAGCATCTTTGGGACAATTATGACCCGGATGACTGAGAATCTCCATAGACAGTGAGAGACAATGCGGGATACTTAAGGCACGGGACTAGAAATCGGAAGACGTGTCGGTTCTAGTCCCACCTTAGGCATGAAAGTCAACTGTGCAAACCTGCAACCTTCGTGGAGATCTATCTATCTATCTATCTATCTATCTATCTATCTATCTATCTATCTATCTATCTATCTATCTATCTACCTATCTACCTACCTACCTACCTACCTACCTATCTACCTATCTATCTATCTATCTAATATAAAGGAGGCTGCGCTTCAATGGTTGGTATCTGAACAAAAATCTTTTTAACATTTATATTTTATTGTGTTTTTCTAATCTAGGTGAAATGTTAATATATACTGCAAGTCCATGTATGATATGCCATAGGCTAAATAAATAAGTAAACAACCGCCCAATCAAGAAACTACCAGGAACACCTCCATCAACCCTGATAGGACAAGCCACTAAGTATATAAAGAGAGAGCAAATTCCTCTCTCTTCTAGCACTGATGATGTTACCTAGTTGGGTCACGAAACGTCTGCAAAAAAACCACCAAGCTCAGAGAGCACCAAGGACCCCTGAAGAGACAATGTTGTTGGATGATGGACCAAGTGGCCCCTTTAGCTCCGGCTTTATTATTCATATAACAACAATGATATGCGTGTGTATGTGTGTGCGTGCGTGCGTGCGTGGTTGTATGATAATACTATATAATTTATATTATGATGACATTTATCTGCCCCATCTCGCCTAGAGGTTTAGAAAGCCCCTTTTAGCTTCCCAGTCAGTCAATATGGGCTGAGCAAGTGAAGCTGGAGGCAGCCGAGATTTCCTTCCCTCCTCTTTCCCCTCGCACTTTACATATGCCCAGAGGCACCATGCACACTTAGAAGCAGCTGCCCGCCGGCCTCCCCGCCCGTCCCTTGTTTCTTCCATCCCTAAACCCTCCATTCCAGATTCACCCGCCTGGGATTGCCTCGATGCCTATGCTTTGCGACGTACAACTGTGCCGAAAGAAATAAGACCTTTTGAATGGGATTTTAAAGTTATTATCCTCTATCTTTATTATAACGCCTTATTAATGTTAAAGGGCGAAGGTAAGCCTTTTGCTGCACGCGGGACACAAAAACATCACCTATTACTGCGGGCGTAATTCATTTAATGCTAGAGCATTGAAAGCACTTAAATTACTGGGCTCCTTTATAAGTACTTTTCTTTTCTGCGCGCGGCTTTTTCACCTCGGCGACGTGCGGAGGTTCTTGAAGAAGCGTGAGCAGGAAGTTGCCGACGATCCAAAAGCCCCTGGGGACATAGCAGGAACGTACAAAATCTCATGGTGAGAAGCCGTGCGAATTGCGAGGGATGACTAAAACGACGGACAAGGGGTCGATGATAGGAAGTCGATCCAAATGAACTGGGGATTGCCAATTTGGGACGGACGGGAGGTCGCCATGCCGAGAAGGTCTGATGTTAATGCTATGGGACGGAAAAACGTGCCCTCCTGTGGTCAAAACGGGCATTGCGGCCGCCGAAATAAAATAAACCTTTTGAATGGGATTTTAAGGTTATTATTCTCTATCTTTTTATTAACGCCTTATTAATATTAATAGGGCGACGGAGGCCTTTTGCTGCGACCCTGGGGCAGAGTAAAGATAACCTAATATTATTATGGTTTTATTAACAAAGAATAATAAACTTAAAACGCCATTTAAAAGGTTTATTTCTTTTGGGGGCTGCTGTACCTGCTTGTCCCTTAGCGAGAGATGGCGCGGCCTTCAAAAAGGCCTGTAATGATGAATTAAGGTTACTTTGATAGGTGCTAACTTTAAAGATAAACCTCACCAAACATACATAAATTTATTGCTATGCTTAATATTAAAATGAGTGAGATTAGATTTTACCTTCGCTGCTATTTTTGAAACTGACGCATTTATTAAAATGTTTTATGTCTACCTACATCACACTAATTTCTTGCTGCATCTTAGTTTCTAATCTTCCTAGTATGCCCAGTCGTGAATATCATTTCACTGGGTTGAAAAATAGACAGCTAGTCAATTGGGGTGGAAGGTGCCAGGCTAGAAATTGGGGGGTGGGGGCTGAGTTTTAGTACCACCTTAGGTATGAGAAACCAGCTTTGGGCCAATTCCTCTCCTAGTCAGCCTAAGTCTAACCCTAACCCTAGGGCTGTTGCTGCATGGCGAAAATAAGAGAAGGAAGGAGCATTAGATATATTTGCCGCCTTGAGTTATTTATTAAAAAATAACAAAGGCTGCATTAAAAAAATACTCCAAAAGTCATCTGGGTCAGTCACTCCAAAACCAGCTTTGGGCCAGTCACTCTCTCTCGGCCCTAGGAAGGAAGCAACGGCAAACCATTTGTCTGAAATGGTATAGGGTTGCCTGCCTAAGCAGGGGGTTGGACTAGAAGACCTCCAAGGTCCCTTCCAACTCGGTTATTCTATTCTAACCGCAGCTGGGGGGGGGGAACCTTGCCAAGAAAAACGCAGGATTTGTCGGCAATGGCCAGGAGTCGAGACTAAGTGAAAGCACCAAATAATATTAAGGAATAACAGCAAAACTTGCTAAACGCCCGTGGCTCCCTCCGGTTCACTTTACTAGAAGGGGAGTGCGACAGGCAATTGATTTCATCGGTGCAACGCGTTTCGTGTGTAACGCAACTCCTATTAGTCCCACGGCCGATCTGCAGATTCGGGGAAGCTTCCCTGACGCCCCCGCCTCACCTGCCCTTGATGCAAAGGCAGCAGCGCCGCCGGCTCCACCTTTGCCTTCTCCTTCGCCGCGGGACAGCCTTCTCGGGGCGTCGCCGGGCTGTGACGCCATCAGAAGGCGCGTCCCCTATTTCGGCAGAGAAGCGGAAAGGCACCATAGAGGTAGGAAAGGAGAGCGGAGGGCACACTGGGCTTTCCGCTCTTGAAACCATCCAACTTGGGAATCGCCATAGAAATGTACCCAGAGAGCTCGGGTGGAAATGGTAGAGCGGCCGGTAGAACCAAGACTTCCGAGTTTGCTGGAGCATATATGGAGGAAGACTTTGGATTGGAGTTAAGGACGGAAAAAAGACAATGCAGAAATCTGGATTGTATTGGGGGCGCCCTATATAAAAGCCCCCCGCAAGGTGGAGTGTCACAGAGTATTGCACATCCATTCCCAGCCAGCAGGGGACAAGTTTAATCCCTGTAAGTCATCCAGCGTTTCTCAAACTTGGCAATTTTTGTGGACTTCAAGTCCCAGAATTCCCCAGCCTGCATGCAGTTTGCAGGTAACTAAATGGTTTATCCAGGGAAAGCAGGAACTGTATTAAATTGGACTCCAGGGTTGACCGAGTACACCACCTCCAAATTTGTGTCGTCCCCTAAAATTTGCTGGCAACCCCCAAGCGATCGCAATAAATAAATAAAAACACAAACGTATTTATTTAGCGTATGGCACAATACACTCCGATAGTATCTTTTCACTAGCCTCCACTAGTTGTGACACTGCTTAGGTTTTACAAAAGCAGCCAAGGCCATTAAGTGATGCTCCAGTCAGAGCTGGAGAACCTTCTTGTATGAGAAGCGAAACGTCTTCAAAGAAAATCAAGGAAGTCCAGTTGCCTCCTGAAAAAGCATCTTTGGGACAATTATGACCCGGATGACTGAGAATCTCCATAGACAGTGAGAGACAATGCGGGATACTTAAGGCACGGGACTAGAAATCGGAAGACTGTCGGTTCTAGTCCCACTTTAGGCATGAAAGTCAACTGTGCAAACCTGCAACATATCGTGTAGATCGATCTATCTATCTATCTATCTATCTATCTATCTATCTATCTATCTATCTATCTATCTATCTATCTATCTATCTATCTATCTATCTACCTATCTATCTATCTATCTATCTATCTATCTATCTAATATAAAGGATGCTGCGCTTCAATGGTTAGACGGCCTATTGGTATCTGAACAAAAATCTTTTTAACATTTATATTTTATTGTGTTTTTTCTATCTAGGTGAAATGGTAATATAGTACTGCAAGTCCATGATAATGATGGCCATAGACACTAAATAAATAAGTAAACAACCGCCAATCAGAAACTACCAGAACACTCCATCAACCCTGATAGGGACAAGCCACCTAATTATATAAAGAGAGAGCAACTTTCTCTCTCTTCTAGCACCGATGATGTTACCTAGTTGGGTTCCCGAAACGTCTGCAAAAAACCACCAGCTCAGAGAGCACCAATGACCCCTGAAGAGACAATGTTGTTGGATGATGGACCAAGTGGCCCCTTTAGCTCCGGCTTTATTATTCATATAACAACAATGATATGCGTGTGTGTGTGTGTGCGCGCGTGCGTGCGTGGGTGTATGATAATACTATATAATTTATATTATGATGACATTTATCTGCCCCATCTCGCCTAGAGGTTTAGAAAGCCCCTTTTAGCTTCCCAGTCAGTCAATATGGGCTGAGCAAGTGAAGCTGGAGGCAGCCGAGATTTCCTTCCCTCCTCTTTCCCCTCGCACTTTACATATGCCCAGAGGCACCATGCACACTTAGAAGCAGCTGCCCGCCGGCCTCCGCCCGTCCCTTGTTTCTTCCATCCCTAAACCCTCCATTCCAGATTCACCCGCCTGGGATTGGCCTCGATGCCTATGCTTTGCGACGTAAAACTGTGCCGAAAGAAATAGACCTTTTTAATGGGATTTTAAAGTTATTATCCTCTATCTTTATTATAACGCCTTATTAATGTTAAAGGGCGAAGGTAAGCCTTTTGCTGCACGCGGGACACAAAAACATCACCTATTACTGCGGGCGTAATTCATTTAATGCTAGAGCATTGAAAGCACTTAAATTACTGGGCTCCTTTATAAGTACTTTTCTTTTCTGCGCGCGGCTTTTTCACCTCGGCGACGTGCGGAGGTTCTTGAAGAAGCGTGAGCAGGAAGTTGCCGACGATCCAAAAGCCCCTGGGGACATAGCAGGAACGTACAAAATCTCATGGTGAGAAGCCGTGCGAATTGCGAGGGATGACTAAAACGACGGACAAGGGGTCGATGATAGGAAGTCGATCCAAATGAACTGGGGATTGCCAATTTGGGACGGACGGGAGGTCGCCATGCCGAGAAGGTCTGATGTTAATGCTATGGGACGGAAAAACGTGCCCTCCTGTGGTCAAAACGGGCATTGCGGCCGCCGAAATAAAATAAACCTTTTGAATGGGATTTTAAGGTTATTATTCTCTATCTTTTTATTAACGCCTTATTAATATTAATAGGGCGACGGAGGCCTTTTGCTGCGACCCTGGGGCAGAGTTAAGATAAACTAATATTAGTAAGGTTTTATTAATAAAGAATAATAAACTTAAAACGCCATTTAAAAGGTTTATTTCTTTTGGTGGCTGCTGTACCTGCTTGTCCCTTAGCGAGAGATGGCGCGGCCTTCAAAAAGGCCTGTAATGATGAATTAAGGTTACTTTGATAGGTGCTAACTTTAAAGATAAACCTCACCAAACATACACAAAATTTATTGCTATGCTTAATATTAAAATGAGTGAGATTAGATTTTACCTTCGCTGCTAGTTTTGAAACTGACGCATTTATTAAAATGTTTTATGTCTACCTACATCACACTAATTTCTTGCTGCATCTTAGTTTCTAATCTTCCTAGTATGCCCATTCGTGAATATCATTTCACTGGTGTGAAAAATAGACAGCTAGTCATTGTGGTGGACGTGCCAGGCTAGAATTGGGGTTTGGGGGCTGTTTTAGTACCACACCTTAGGTATGAGAAACCAGCTTTGGCCAATTCCTCTCCTAGTCCGCCTAAGTCTAACCCTAACCCTAATGGCGGTTGCTGCATGGCGAAAATACGAGAAGGAAGGAGCATTAGCATATATTTGCCCGCCTTGATTATTTATAAAAAAATAACAAAAGTCGGCATTAAAAAAAATCCGCAAAAAGTCATCTGGGTCAGTCACTCCAAAACCAGCTTTGGGCCAGTCACTCTCTCTCGGCCCTAGGAAGGAAGCAATGGCAAACCATTTGTCTGAAATGGTATAGGGTTGCCTGCCTAAGCAGGGGGTTGGACTAGAAGACCTCCAAGGTCCCTTCCAACTCGGTTATTCTATTCTAACCGCAGCTGGGGGGGGGAAACCTTGCCAAGAAAACCGCAGGGATTTGGTCAGGCAATGGCCAGGAGTCGAGACTAAGTCGAAAGTACCAAATAATATTAAGAATAACAGCAATAACTTACTAAACGCCCGGCTCCCTCCGGTGACGTTACTAGAAGGGAGTGCGAACACAGGCAATTGAGTTCATCGGGCAACGCGTGTCGTGGGAACGCAACTCCTAGTACCCACGCCGAGCGGCAGATTCAGGGAAGCTTCCCTGAAGCCCCGGCCTCACCTGGCCTTGATCCAAAGGCAGCAGCGGCGCCGGCTCCACCTTTGCCTTCTCCGTGCTGCTCCTTCGCCGTGGGACAGCCTTCTCGGGGCGTCGCCGTGCTGTGACGCCATCAGAAGGCGCGTCCCCTATTTCGGCAGAGAAGCGGAAAGGCACCATAGAGGTAGGAAAGGAGAGCGGAGGGCAGACTGGGCTTTCCGCTCTTGAAAACGTCGAACTTGGGAATCGCCATAGAAATGTAACCAGAGAGCTCGGGTGGAAATGGTAGAGCGGTCGGTAGAACCAAGACTTCCGAGTTTGCTGGAGCATTTATGGAGGAAGACTTTGGATTGGAGTTAAGGACGGAAAAAAGACAATGCAGACATCTGGATTGTATTGGGGGCGCCCTATATAAAAGCCCCCCGCAAAGGTGGAGTGTCACAGCCAGCAGGGGACAGGTTTAATCCCTATAAGTCATCCAGCGTTTCTCAAACTTGGCAATTTTTGTGGACTTCAAGTCCCAGAATTCCCCAGCCTGCATGCACTTTGCAGGTAACTAAATGGTTTATCCAGGAAAAGCAGGAACTGTATTAAATTGGACTCCAGGGTTGACCAAGTACACCACCTCCAAATTTGTGACGTCCCCTAAAATTTGCTGGCGACCGACCCCCAAGTGATCGCAATAAATAAATAAAAACACAAACGTATTTATTTAGCGTATGACACAATACACTCCAATAGTATCTTTTCACTAGCCTCCACTAGTTGTGACACTACTTAGGTTTTACAAAAGCAGCCGAGGCCATTAAGTGATGCTCCAGTCAGAGCTGAAGAAGCTTCTTGTATGAGAAGCGAAACGTCTTCAAAGAAAATCAAGAAAGTCCAGTTGCCTCCTGAAAAAGCATCTTTGGGACAATTATGACCCGGATGACTGTGAGAATCGCCATAGACAGTGAGAGACAATGCGGGATACTTAAGGCACGGGACTAGAAATCGGAAGACTGTCGGTTCTAGTCCCACCTTAGGCATGAAAGTCAACTGTGCAAACGCTGGCAACATATCGGTGTATGATTCTATCTATCTATCGATCTATCTATCTATCCTATCTTATCTATCTATCTATCTATCTATCTATTCATCTATCTACCCTATCTATCTATCAATCTATCAATCTATCTATCTATCTATCTATCTAATATAAAGGAGGCTGCACTTCAATGGTATCTGAACAAAAATCTTTTTAACATTTATATTTTATTGTGTTTTTCTAATCTAGGTGAAATGTTAATATATACTGCAAGTCCATGTATGATATGCCATACGCTAAATAAATAAGTAAACAACCGCCCAATCAAGAAACTACCAGGAACACCTCCATCAACCCTGATAGGACAAGCCACTAAGTATATAAAGAGAGAGCAAATTCCTCTCTCTTCTAGCACTGATGATTGTTACCTAGTTGGGTTCCGAAACGTCTGCAAAAAACCCCAAGCTCAGAGAGCACCAAGGACCCCTGAAGAGACAATGTTGTTGATATGGACCAAGGGCCCCTTAGCTCCGGCTTTATTATTCATATAATAACAATGATATGCTGTGTGTGTGTGCGCGCCGTGCTTGGTGTTATGATAATACTATAATTTTAATTATGATGACATTTAATCTGCCCCATCTCGCCTAGAGTTTAGAAAGCCCCTTTTAGCTTCCCAGTCAGTCATATGGCTGAGCAAGTAAGCTGGAGCAGCCGAGATTTCCTTCCCTCCTCTTTCCCCTCGCACTTTACATATGCCCAGAGGCACCGATGCACTTAGAAGCAGCTGCCCGCCGGCCTCCCCGCCCGTACCCTTGTTTCTTCCACCCTAAACCCTCCCATTCAATATTCCCCGCCTGGGATTGCCTCGATGCCTATGCTTTGCGACGTAAAACTGTGCCGAAAGAAATAGACCTTTTTTATTAGTAATGGGGGCGATTTTGCTGCTGCCGCGGGGACAAAGTGATTATTCATAATACTATTAAAACTATTTAAAAGCTTTATAACCGGCGGTATAACGAGACTTTTTTTCTCTCTTGGCGGCAGCGTAGAAGAAAAGACGGACAGGCAGTTAAATGCACAGGAGGTCCTAAGAAGGTGGCCTCCAAAAGCCATGGGTGAATAGCAGGACGTACCAGAAATCTCTATGGGAGAAGGTTGGCGAGAGAATTGCGAGGGTGACTAAAAAAAAGGAGTCGGCATGATAGGAAGTCGAATAAATAACTATGGCCAATTACGGACGGGAGGTCGCCTATGCCGGAAGGTTAGATTAATAAAAAACGCGTATAACGGGCAAAATATTTGTTGAAATAAAATATTCTCTATCTTTTATTAACGCCTTTTAATATGAATAGGGATTTTTGCTGCGATTACCCTGGTCTAGATAAGATAACCTAAATATTAGGATGTTTTACTTAAAACGCCATTGAAAGGTTTATTTCTTTTGGTGGCTGCTGTACCTGCTTGTCCTTGCGAGAGATGGCGACGTAAAAATGCCTGTAATGATGAATTAAGGTTACTTTGATAGGTGCTAACTTTAAAGATTAAAGAAGAAACATACATAAATTTATTGCTATGAATAAAAATGGAGTGGATTAATTTTACCTTCAGCTAGCTAGTTTTGACAATGACCTGCATTATTAAAATTTTTATGTCCACCTACATCACACTACATTTCTTGCTGCATCTTATTAATCCTTCTAATCTTCCTAGTATGCCCATTCGTAAAAACTCTGGGTGAACAAAAAAAAAAATAGACAGCTAGTCATTGTAATAAAACTGCCAGGCTAGAATTGGGGTTTGGGGGCTGTATTTAGTACCACACCTTAGGTATGAGAAACCAGCTTATGGCCAATTCCTTATAGTAATAAGTTAAAACCCTAATTAGGCGGTTGCTTGCTGGCGAAAATAAGAATAAAGGAGCATAAGCATATATAGTAAAGCCTTGATTATATTATAAAAAATAACAAAAACTTAAAAAAAATCCGCAAAAATTAAAAGGTTTATTGCCCGTCGCTCTCTCTCGGCCCTAGGAATGAAGCAAACGGCAAACCATTTGTTGAAATGGTATAGGGTTATCCTTAAGCATGGGGTTGGACTAGAAGACCTCCAAGTCCCTTCCAACTCCGTTATGTCTATTTCTAACCGCAGCTGGGGGGGAAACCTTGCCAAGGAAAACCAGGGATTTGGTAAAGGTTACTCGAGACTAAGTTAAAGCACCAATTGCTAAGCATAACATCAAAACTTGCTAAAACGCCCGCCTCCCTTCACGTTACTAGAATGGATAAACTCAAGGCCATTGAGTTCAAACGCGTAAATTTATTAGTACCCACTGCCGGAGCGGCAGATTAATATTAAATGAGTGGATTAAGCCCCCGGCCTCAGGACTGGCCTTGATTGCAAAGGCAGCAGCCGCCGCCGTTATTAAATGTTCATCCTACCTACACAGCCTTACTCGGGGCGTTGTGACGTCCATTTCC
The DNA here is from genome assembly GCA_023970755.1 of Azemiops feae. Taxonomy (NCBI): domain Eukaryota; kingdom Metazoa; phylum Chordata; class Lepidosauria; order Squamata; family Viperidae; genus Azemiops; species Azemiops feae. Next base: position 10,071 of record JALGBA010002792.1, on the reverse strand, counting down.
CCTATTTCGGCAGAGAAGCGGAAAGGGCACCATAGATAAGGAAAGGAGACGGAGGGCAAACTGGGCTTAGTTGAAAACCATCGAACTTGAATCCGCCATAGAAATTGTAACACAGAGATCTCGGGTGGAAATTGTAGAAGAACCAGAGAGTTATGGAACCACTATATGGAGGAAGACTTTTGGATTGGAGTTCAGGACGGAAAAAAAGCCATGCCAGAAAATCTGGATTGTAACCATAACCCTATAAATCCCCCCGCAAAGGTTGTAGTGTCACCGAAAATAAGAGAAGGAAGGATACCATTAGGCCAGCAGGGACAAGGTTTAATCCCTATAAGTCATCCAGCGTTTCTCAAAAAGCTGGCATTAAAACTTCAATTCCCAAATTCCCCATAGAGCGGCTTTCCTTTGCAGTAACTAATTTTATCCAGGAAAAGAAGTAACTGTATTAATGGACTCCAGGGTAATCTTGCTACACCACCTAGAGGCGGAAAATTTGTGACGTCCCCTTTAAAAATTTGCTGGCGACCCCCAAGTGATCGCAATAAATAAATAAAAACACAAACGTATTATATTTAAATGGTAATTACACAATACGACTACCAATAGTATCTTTTCACTAGCCTTCCACTGTTGTGACACTACTTAGGTTTTACAAAAGCAGCCGGAGGCCATTAGTGGATGCTCCAGTAAGGAGCTGAATAAGCTTCTTGTCTTAGAAAGAAAACGTGCTTCAAATTTGGTTAAGAAATCCAGTTGCCTCCTGAAAAAGAATCTTGGGAAAAAAAAATACCCGGATGACCGGAAAACTAACGCCCGGCTCCCTTCCGTGATAGACGTGAAGCCAATTCGGGATACTTTAAGGCACGGGACTAAAATCGGAAGACTGTCGGTTCTAAAGAGGTCATGAAAGTCAACTTGCAAACGCCAACATCGGTGTATGATTCTATCTTCTTCGATCTATCTATCTATCCTATCTTATCTATCTATCTATATCTAATTCATCTAATCTAGCTATCTATCTATCTAAGCCCTTTTGCTGCGACTTTGGACGGGGTACACAAAACCTTAAGTAAGTTTATTAATCTGAGGTTTCTACTGCATAATACTACACTTAAACTCCCATTTAAGAAGCACCTTTATTATCTAAATATATGTGGTATCTGCTCTCGATTCTATCACTGGTGAGTTATACGAGTTGGGTCACGAAACGTCTGCAAGGAAAACCACCAAGCTCAGAGAGCACCAAGGACCCCTGAAGAGACAATGTTGTTGGATGATGGACCAAGTGGCCCCTTAGCCCGGCTTTTATTATTCATATAATAACAATGATATGCGTGTGTGTGTGTGTGCGCGCGCCCGTGCGTGGTGTATGATAATACTATATAATTATATTATGATGACATTTATCTGCCCCATCTCGCCTAGAGGTTTAGAAAGCCCCTTTTAGCTTCCCAGTCAGTCAATATGGGCTGAGCAAGTGAGCTGAGGGCAGCCGAGATTTCCTTCCCTCCCTCTTCCCCTCGCACTTTACATATGCCCAGAGGCTGCACACTTAGAAGCAGCTGCCCCCGGCCTCCCCCCCGTCCCTTGTTTCTTCCATCCCTAAACCCTCCATTCCAGATTCACCCGCCTGGGATTGCCTCGATGCCTATGCTTTGCGACGTAAAACTGTGCCGAAAGAAATAGACCTTTTTATGAGATTTTAAAGTTATTATCCTCTATCTTTATTAGTAACGCCTTATTAATGTTAATAGGGCGAAGGGAAGCCCTTTTGCTGCGACGCGGGGACACAAAAACATCACCTAATATTACTGAGGTTTCATTCAAAATACTACACTTAAAACTCCATTTAAAAGCTTTATTTCTTTTTGGGGTGCTCGGCTCACCTGCGGCAGTACGAGGCTTTTTCTCTTCTTGCGGCAAGCGTAGAGCAGAAAAGAGGACAGGAAGTTGCCGACGGGATGCACAGACGGCGGCCGTCAAAGCCTGGGGACGATAGCAGAGCAAGAAATCGGTGAGAAGGCCGCTGCGAGAGGAAGTTGCGAGGGATGAACTAAAAGCAACGGACAAGAATTCGGCCATAATAGGAAGGTCGATTCCAAATGAACTGGGGGATGGCCAATTTGGACGGACGGGAGGTCGCCATGCCGAGAAGGTCTAGGTGTTAATGCTATGGGACGGAAAAACCTGCCCTCCTGTGGTCAAAACGGGTATTGCGGCCGCCGAAATAAATAAACCTTTTGAATGGGATTTTAAGGTTATTCTTCTCTATCTTTATTATTAACGCCTTATTAATATTAATAGGGCGACGGGAGGCCCTTTTGCTGAGACCCTGGGGCAGAGTAAGATAACCTAATATTAGTATGGTTTTATTAACAAAGAATAATAAACTTAAAACGCCATTTAAAAGGTTTATTTCTTTTGGGGGCTGCTGTACCTGCTTGTCCCTTAGCGAGAGATGGCGCGGCCTTCAAAAAGGCCTGTAATGATGAATTAGGGTTACTTTGATAGGTGCTAACTTTAAAGATAAACCTCACCAAACATACATAAATTTATTGCTATGCTTAATATTAAAATGAGTGAGATTAGATTTTACCTTCGCTGCTAGTTTTGAAACTGACGCATTTATTAAAATGTTTTATGTCTACCTACATCACACTAATTTCTTGCTGCATCTTAGTTTCTAATCTTCCTAGTATGCCCATTCGTGAATATCATTTCACTGGGGTGAAAAATAGACAGCTAGTCAATTGGGGTGGAAGGTGCCAGGCTAGAAATTGGGGGTGGGGGCTGAGTTTTAGTACCACCTTAAGGTATGAGAAACCAGCTTTGGGCCAATTCCTCTCCTAGTCAGCCTAAGTCTAACCCTAACCCTAGGGCTGTTGCTGCATGGCGAAAATAAGAGAAGGAAGGAGCATTAGATATATTTGCCGCCTTGAGTTATTTATAAAAAAATAACAAAGGCTGCATTAAAAAAATACGCAAAAAGTCATCTGGTCAGTCACTCCAAAACCAGCTTTGGGCCAGTCACTCTCTCTCTCGGCCCTAGGAAGGAAGCAACGGCAAACCATTGTCTGAAATGGTATAAGGGTTGCCTGCCTAAGCAGGGGTTGGACTAGAAACCTCCAAGGTCCCTTCCAACTCGGTTATTCTATTCTAACCGCAGCTGGGGGGGGAAAACCTTGCCAAGAAAACCGCAGGGATTTGGTCAGGCAATGGCCAGGAGTCGAGACTAAGTGGAAAGCACCAAATAATATTAAGAATAACAGCACATAACTTGCTAAACGCCCGGCTCCCTCCGGTATGTTACTAGAAGGGAGTGCGAACACAGGCAATTGAGTTCATCGGGCAACGCGTGTCGTGGGAACGCAACTCCTAGTACCCACGCCGAGCGGCAGATTCGGGGAAGCTTCCCTGAAGCCCCCGCCTCACCTGGCCTTGCTGCAAAGGCACAGCGCCGCCGGCTCCACCTTTTGCCTTCTCCTTCGCCGCGGGACAGCCTTCTCGGGGCGTCGCCGGGCTGTGACGCCATCAGAAGGCGCGTCCCCTATTTCGGCAGAGAAGCGGAAAGGCACCATAGAGGTAGGAAAGGAGAGCGGAGGGCAGACTGGGCTTTCCGCTCTTGAAACCATCGAACTTGGGAATCGCCATAGAAATGTAACCAGAGAGCTCGGGTGGAAATTGTAGAGCGGCCGGTAGAACCAAGACTGCCGAGTTTGCTGGAGCATATATGGAGGAAGACTTTGGATTGGAGTTAAGGACGGAAAAAAGACAATGCAGAAATCTGGATTGTATTGGGGGCGCCCTATATAAAAGCCCCCCGCAAAGGTGGAGTGTCACAGAGTATTGCACATCCATTCCCAGCCAGCAGGGGACAAGTTTAATCCCTATAAGTCATCCAGCATTTCTCAAAGTTGGCAATTTTTGTGGACTTCAAGTCCCAGAATTCCCCAGCCTGCATGCAGTTTGCAGGTAACTAAATGGTTTATCCAGGAAAAGCAGGGTTGACCGAGTACACCACCTCCAAATTTGTGACGTCCCCTAAAATTTGCTGGCAACCCCCAAGCGATCGCAATAAATAAATAAAAACACAAAACGTATTTATTTAGCGTATGGCACAATACACTCCGATAGTATCTTTTCACTAGCCTCCACTAGTTGTGACATTGCTTAGGTTTTACAAAAGCAGCCAAGGCCATTAAGTGATGCTCCAGTCAGAGCTGAAGAACCTTCTTGTATGAGAAGCGAAACGTCTTCAAAGAAAATCAAGAAAGTCCAGTTGCCTCCTGAAAAAGCATCTTTGGGACAATTATGACCCGGATGACTGAGAATCTCCATAGACAGTGAGAGACAATGCGGGATACTTAAGGCACTGGACTAGAAATCGGAAGGCTGTCGGTTCTAGTCCCACCTTAGGCATGAAAGTCAACTGTGGTGACCTTGGGGTCAGTCCTTCTCTCTTGGTCCTAGTAAGGAGGCAATGCCAAACCACCAGCTTCCCATCATAGCTATCTGCAATTGCATTGACGCACGACCGAATGTGTGCAGCTGGGGCCTGCGCACACCTGCAACATATCGTGTACATCTATCTACCCTATCTATCTATCAATCTATCAATCTATCAATCTATCTAATATAAAGGAGGCTGCACTTCAATGGTTAGACGGCCTATTGGTATCTGAACAAAAATCTTTTTAACATTTATATTTTATTGTGTTTTTCTAATCTAGGTGAAATGTTAATATATACTGCAAGTCCATGTATGATATGCCATACACTAAATAAATAAGTAAACAACCGCCCAATCAAGAAACTACCAGGAACACCTCCATCAACCCTGATAGGACAAGCCACTAAGTACATAAAGAGAGAGCAAATTCCTCTCTCTTCTAGCACTGATGATGTTACCTAGTTGGGTCACGAAACGTCTGCAAAAAAACCACCAAGCACAGAGAGCACCAAGGACCCCTGAAGAGACAATGTTGTTGGATGATGGACCAAGTGGCCCCTTTAGCTCCGGCTTTATTATTCATATAACAACAATGATATGCGTGTGTATGTGTGTGCGCGCGTGCGTGCGTGGGTGTATGATAATACTATATAATTTATATTATGATGACATTTATCTGCCCCATCTCGCCTAGAGGTTTAGAAAGCCCCTTTTAGCTTCCCAGTCAGTCAATATTGTCTGAGCCTGAAGCTGGGCAGCCGAGATTGCCTTCCCTCCTCTTTCCCCTCGCACTTTCCTATGCCCAGAGAGCACCGTGCACACTAGAACAGACCTGCCCCGCCCGGCCTCTCCGCGCCCGTGCCCTTTGTTTTCTTCCATCCCTAAACCCTCCATTCCAGATTCAACCGCCGCCTGGGATTGCCCTCGTGCCTATGCTTTGCGACGTAAAAACTGTGCCGACAGAAATAGACTCTTTTGAATGAGATTTTAAAGTTATTATCCTCTATCTTTATTAGTTACGCCTTATTCATTTAATTGTCGGAAGGGAAGCCCGTTTGCTGCGCCGCGGGTACAACAAAAACTCACACTAAATTACTGAAGGTTTCATTCATAAATACTGACACTTAAACTACTTTACCATTTAAAAGCTTTATTTCTTTTTGTGGCTGCTCGGCTCACCTGCGGTAGTACCGGCTTTTTTCCCTCGTTCTTATTGCGGCAGCGTAAGATGCAGAAAAGTAGGACAGGAAAGTTGCCGACGGGATGCACAGAGGTCTCTATGGCGGAAGGTGGCCCGTCAAAAGCCCTGGGGTAACGATAGCAGGACGGACAGAAATCGTATAATGGTGAACGAAAGTCCGCTGCGAGAGAAGTTGGCGAGGGATGACTAAGGCGACGTGACAAGTTCGGGCCATGATAGGAGGGTCGATTCCAAATGAACTGGGGATTGGCCATTTGGACTGACGGAGTCGCCATGCCGAGAAGGTCGTAGATGTTAATGCTATGGGACGGCAAAACGTGCCCTCCTGTGGTCAAAACGGGCATTGCGGCCGCCGAAATAAATAAACCTTTTGAATGGGATTTTAAGGTTATTCTTCTCTATCTTTATTATTAACGCCTTATTAATATTAATAGGGCGACGGGAGGCCCTTTTGCTGCGACCCTGGGGCAGAATAAGATAACCTAATATTAGTAAGGTTTTATTAATAAAGAATAATAAACTTAAAACGCCATTTAAAAGGTTTATTTCTTTGGTGGCTGCTGCACCTGCTTGTCCCTTAGCGAGAGATGGCGCGGCCTTCAAAAAGGCCTGTAATGATGAATTAGGGTTACTTTGATAGGTGCTAACTTTAAAGATAAACCTCACCAAACATACATAAATTTATTGCTATGGTTAATATTAAAATGAGTGAGATTAGATTTTACCTTCGCTGCTAGTTTTGAAACTGACGCATTTATTAAAATGTTTTATGTCTACCTACATCACACTAATTTCTTGCTGCATCTTAGTTTCTAATCTTCCTAGTATGCCCATTCGTGAATATCATTTCACTGGGGTGAAAAATAGACAGCTAGTCAATTGGGGTGGAAGGTGCCAGGCTAGAAATTGGGGGTGGGGGCTGAGTTTTAGTACGACCTTAGGTATGAGAAACCAGCTTTGGGCCAATTCCTCTCCTAGTCAGCCTAAGTCTAACCCTAACCCTAGGGCTGTTGCTGCATGGCGAAATAAGAGAAGGAAGGAGCATTAGATTATTTTGCCGCCTTGAGTTATTTATAAAAAAATAACAAAGCTTTGCATTAAGCAGAACTGTGAGCAAAAAGTCATCTGGGTCAGTCACTCCAAAACCAGCTTTGGGCCAGTCACTCTCTCTCGGCCCTAGGAAGAACAACGGCAAACCATTTGTCTGAAATGGTATAGGGTTGCCTGCCTAAGCAGGGGGTTGGACTAGAAGACCTCCAAGGTCCCTTCCACTCGGTTATTCTTTCTAACCGCAGCTCGGGGGGGGGTGAAACCTTGCCAAGAAAAACCGCAGGGATTTGGTCAGGCAATGGCCAGGAGTCGAGACTAAGTGGAAAGCACCAAATAATATTAAGAATAACAGCATAACTTACTAAACGCCCGGCTCCCTCCGGTGATGTTACTAGAAGGGAGTGCGAACACAGGCAATTGAGTTCATCGGGCAACGCGTGTCGTGGGAACGCAACTCCTAGTACCCACGCCGGAAAGGCGGCGAGCGGCAGATTCGGGGAAGCTTCCCTGAAGCCCCCGCCTCACCTGGCCTTGCTGCAAAGGCAAGCAGCGCCGCCGGCTCCACCTTGCCTTCTCCTTCGCCCGGGACAGCCTTCTCGGGGCGTCGCCGGGCTGTGACGCCATCAGAAGGCGCGTCCCCTATTTTCGGCAGAGAAGCGGAAAGGCACCATAGAGGTAGGACAGGAGAGCGGAGGGCAGACTGGGCTTTCCCCTCTTCAAACCGTCGCTCTTGGGAATCGCCATAGATATGTACACAGAGAGCTCGGGTGGAAATGGTAGAGCGGCCGGTAGAACCAAGACTTCCGAGTTTGCTGGAGCATATATGGAGGAAGACTTTGGATTGGAGTTAAGGACGGAAAAAAGACAATGCAGAAATCTGGATTGTATTGGGGGCGCCCTATATAAAAGCCCCCCGCAAAGGTGGAGTGTCACAGAGTATTGCACATCCATTCCCAGCCAGCAGGGGACAAGGTTAATCCCTGTAAGTCATCCAGCGTTTCTCAAACTTGGCAATTTTTGTGGACTTCAAGTCCCAGAATTCCCCAGCCTGCATGCAGTTTGCAGGTAACTAAATGGTTTATCCAGGGAAAGCAGGAACTGTATTAAATTGGACTCCAGGGTTGACCGAGTACACCACCTCCAAATTTGTGACGTCCCCTAAAATTTGCTGGCAACCCCCAAGCGATCGCAATAAATAAATAAAAACACAAACGTATTTATTTAGCGTATGGCACAATACACTCCGATAGTATCTTTTCACTAGCCTCCACTATTTGTGACACTGCTTAGGTTTTACAAAAGCAAGCAGCCAAGGCCATTAAGTGATGCTCCAGTCAGAGCTGAAGAACCTTCTTGTATGAGAAGCGAAACGTCTTCAAAGAAAATCAAGGAAGTCCAGTTGCCTCCTGAAAAAGCATCTTTGGGACAATTATGACCCGGATGACTGAGAATCTCCATAGACAGTGAGAGACAATGCGGGATACTTAAGGCACTGGACTAGAAATCGGAAAAGGACGGTCGGTTCTAGTCCCACCTGAGCATGAAAGTAAACGTGGACTTGGGGTCAGTCTATATCTCTTGGCCTCGTAAGGAGGCATGCCAACCACACGCTTCCCAGTAATTAGCTATCGCAATTGCATTGACGCCTTACGGACGAACGTGTGCAGCTGGGGCTCTGCGCACACCTGCAACCATATGATGTACATCTATCTATCTATCATCTATCTATCTATCATCTATCTAATCAATCAATCAATCAATCAATCAATCTATCTATCTATCTATCTATCTATCTATCTATCTATCTATCTATCTATCTATCTATCTATCTATCTATCTATCTATCTATATATCTATCTAATATAAAGGAGGCTGCACTTCAATGGTTAGACGGCCTATTGGTATCTGAACAAAATTCTTTTTAACATTTATATTTTATTGTGTTTTTCTAATCTAGGTGAAATGTTAATATATACTGCAAGTCCATGTATGATATGCCATACGCTAAATAAATAAGTAAACAACCGCCCAATCAAGAAACTACCAGGAACACCTCCATCAACACTGATAGGACAAGCCACTAAGTATATAAAGAGAGAGCAAATTCCTCTCTCTTCTAGCACTGATGATGTTACCTAGTTGGGTCACGAAACGTCTGCAAGAAAACCACCAAGCTCAGAGAGCACCAAGGACCCCTGAAGAGACAATGTTGTTAGATGATGGACCAAGTGGCCCCTTAGCTCCGGCTTTATTATTTATATAACAATGATATGCGTGTGTGTGTGTGTGTGTGCGTGCGTGGGTGTATGATAATACTATATAATTTATATTATGATTGCATTTATCTGCCCCATCTCGCCTAGAGGTTTAGAAAGCCCCTTTTTGCTTCCCAGTCAGTCAATATGGGCTGAGCAAGTGAAGCTGGAGGCAGCCAAGATTTCCTTCCCTCCACTTTCCCCTCGCACTTTACATATGCCCAGAGGCACCGTGCACACTTAGAAGCAGCTGCCCGCCGGCCCCCCCGCCCGTCCCTTGTTTCTTCCATCCCTAAACCCTCCATTCCAGATTCACCCGCTGGGGATGCCTCGAATGCCCTATGCTTTGCGAACGAAAATGCTGCCGGAAAGAAACAGACTTTTTAATGGATTTTAAAGTTATTATCCTTATCTTTATTGTAACGCCTTATTAATGTTAATAGGGCGAAGGGAAGCCCTTTGCGGCGACCGGAGGAACAAAAAACACCTAATATTACTCGAGGTTTCATTTACACTTAAAACCCATTTAAAAAGCTTTATTTCTTTTTTGGCCTGCTCGGCTAAACCTGCGGCAGTCCGAGGCTTTTTTCCATTCTTGCGGCAGCGTAGAGCAGAAAAGAGGACAGGAAGACTAAAAGCAACGGACAAGAATTCGGCCATAATAGGAAGGTCGATTCCAAATGAACTGGGGGATGGCCAATTTGGACGGACGGGAGGTCGCCATGCCGAGAAGGTCTAGGTGTTAATGCTATGGGACGGAAAAACCTGCCCTCCTGTGGTCAAAACGGGTATTGCGGCCGCCGAAATAAATAAAACCTTTTGAATGGGATTTTAAGGTTATTATTCTCTATCTTTATTATTAACGCCTTATTAATATTAATAGGGCGACGGGAGGCCCTTTTGCTGAGACCCTGGGGCAGAGTAAGATAACCTAATATTAGTATGGTTTTATTAACAAAGAATAATAAACTTAAAACGCCATTTAAAAGGTTTATTTCTTTTGGGGGCTGCTGTACCTGCTTGTCCCTTAGCGAGAGATGGCGCGGCCTTCAAAAAGGACTGTAATGATGAATTAAGGTTACTTTGATAGGTGCTAACTTTAAAGATAAACCTCA
>JALGBA010002791.1:0-16313 GCA_023970755.1 Azemiops feae | reverse complement strand
GAGAAGAGCAACTGAGGGGGAGGAGGGGGAGGAGGAGGAGGAGAGAAAGGTCTCCTGCTTGAGCAGGGGGCTGGACTAGATGACCTCCAAGGTCCCTTCCAATAGAAAATAGAATAGAATAGAATAGAATAGAATAGAATAGAATAGAATAGAAGAGAAGAGAAGAGAAGAGAAGAGAAGAGAAGAGAATAGGAGCTGGAAGGGACCTTGAAGGTCATCTAGTCCAGCCCCCTGCTCAAGCAGGAGACCCTTATAGAATTACAAAATAATAGATTTTGAAGGGATCTTGGAGGTCATCTAGTCCAACCCGTGCTTCAAGCAGGAGACCCTTACAGAATAACAGAGCTGGAAGGGACCTTGGAGGTCATCTAGTCCAACCCTCTGCTCAAGCAGGAGACCCTACACCATTCCAGACAAATGGCTGTCCAGTCTCTTCTTAAAAACCTCCAGTGATGTAGCACCCACAGCTTCTGGTGGCAAGCCGTTCCACTGGTTAATTCACTCTGAGGAAATTCCTCCTTAATTCCAGGCTGCTTCTCTCCTGGATGAGTTTCCATCCGTTGCTTCTTCTCCTGCCCTTCAGGTGCTTTGGAGAATAGATGGAAAACCCCCCCTCTTCTTTGGGGCAGCCCCTCAAATATTGGACGACTGCTATCATGTGTGTCCCCCCCCTCCTTCTTTTCATGAAATGGGACGTCCATTGTTTGAAGGAAAGTCCTCACAAAGGAGAGAACTCACAACTGAAACGATGCTGGCCGGGAAGACACATAAGCAAAGGGTTGCAAAAGGCCAAGCCGTCATAAGTACAAGTCAGTTGCCAAGTGTCTGAATTTTGAGCCCGCGATCGCGGGGACGCTTGCCACGGTCGTAAGTGTGGAACAACGGTCCTGGGTCGTTTGCTTTTTCACTGCCGTTGTAACTTCAAACGGTCACTAATTAATGGTCGTACGTTGAGGACTAGCAGCAGACAAAAAAAATGGAAAGATATTTTAGTTCCCGCCCTGCAGGACTGGTTGCAAAAGCTGATGGAATTAGGAAAGGCAGCTAAGCTGACCGCTTTAATTAAAGGGGGGGGAAATATAGAAGTAATTTTGCTTTTAATTTGGAAACCACTGCTGGACTTTGTGCATGAGGTGGGGAAAGAAAAAAAGAAACTTGTGTTTTGCTGATTAGATAAGTTTGTTGCTATAGAAAAGGCTACTATATATTACTCTGTAAAAACAAAACATTGAGTTTGTGTGTTGTTGCCATTGTGCTTTTAACTTGGAAACCACTGCTGGACTTTGTGCATGAGGTGGGGAAAGAAAAAAAGAAACTTGTGTTTTGCTGATTAGATAAGTTTGTTGCTATAGAAAAGGCTACTATATATTACTCTGTAAAAACAAAACATTGAGTTTGTGTGTTGTTGCCATTGTGCTTTTAACTTGGAAACCACTGCTGGACTTTGTGCTTGGGATGTAAAATAAAAAAAGAAATTTGGAATTTGTGTTTTGCTGATTAGAATTAGATGAGTTTGTTGCTATAGAAAAGGCTTGTAAATATTACTATGTAAAAACAAAACATTGAGCTTGTGTGTTGTTGCTATTGTGCTTTTCACTTGGAAAGTGTATTTCTTTTATCGGTGGTTCATTCAGATTATTTCTAGAGTCACGCCAGGCAGGGAAATGTCTCTCCGAGTTGCGAACAGAAAGGAATAGAAACAGTTTGCAAAACAAAATAATCCAGCTCAACAATTCCTCTCAGGTCGTCCAATGAACAGCCTGTTCTCCTTCTAGGAGGCAGCGATGATTGTGGTCATAAGGAAATATTATTTTGGGAGGAGAAAATCGTTGTAGCTCAGAGGTAAACTGGGGGGGGGGTGTCCCTGGTGCTCTCTGGGCCGGGTTGTTTCCTAGCAGACGTTTCATGACCCAACTTGGGGACGTCATCAGTGCTAGAAGGGAGGAGGAGGAGGAGGAAAAGGTCTATGGGGTCCTTAGTCCTCTCTGAGCTCTGTTAGTTTCTTGCAGACGTTTCATGACCCTGCTAGGTAACATCATCAGGAACAAGATGTCTGCAAGGAAGCCAGCAAGCTCAGAGAGCACCGGGGACCCCACAATGTCATCATTCTATACAACAGCCTCACCACATCGGTTGTGTGATTTGTTCCTTTGCTCCCACCCCACCTCCACCCCACAGTGGAACCCCCATGGATAAAGAACAGGGTTTTTTGTAACCTTGGCAACTGTAAGCTGACTGGACTTCGTCACCCAGAATTCCCCAGTCAGCATATGGAATGCTGGGCATTGACGTCTCCAGAACTTAAAGGTTAATGCTGTAAGCTCCTTATTTCTTCCTTTTCTCCGAAACAAAATAATAGAACTGGAAGGGACCTCGGAGGTCAACTAGTCCAACCCCCTGCTCAAGCAGGAGAAGACCCTTATAGAATTACAAAATAATAGATTTCGAAGGGATCTTGGAGGTCATCTAGAGTCCAACCCCCTGCTCAAGCAGGAGACCCTTACAGAATAACCAAGCTGGAAGGGACCTTGGAGGTCATCTAGTCCAGCCCCCTGCTCAAGCAGGAGACCCTTATAGAATAACAGAGTTGGAAGGGGCCTTGGAGGTCATCTAGTCCATCCCCATGCTCAGGCAGGAAACCTTTCTCTCCTCCTCCCCCTCCTCCTCCTCCCCCTCCACCGAATAGCAGAATAACAGGGTTGGAAGGGACTCTAGAGGTCATCTAGTCCAACAACAACAACAACAACAACTTTCGCTTCTCATCCAAGCGTGGGAGTGGAGGACCCATACAACGCAGTCCCGCTCAGCCAGAGACGCTGGGCCATTGCCAAGGTTGAGGAGCCCTGATCTGGAGAGGTGCCAGAAGAACATTGAGCACCATAAATGAGTCTCAAAGTCCTGGCTTATCTGTCCACCATCTCAAGGAAGCAGCGCTTGTTTTGCAGGAAGAACCTTGGAGAATTCGGTTGGGGGGAAAACCCCTGGTCACCTGCCACCAAGCAGGTGACCGGAGTATCTGGGCATAAAAAGGAGACGTCCTGGTCCCGGGAACCACATCTGCTGTGGACCTCCGTAGCAGAAGAACCAAGGATGCAAGGCTACTTCTGGAAGACCTGGCTGGTGCTTGGGGCTCTTTCGGCCTCTGGACGTTGTGCAACGTCACCCAAGCCACTGACCTATCAGGAAGCTCTGGAGCTTGGCGTGGTCAACATCAACAGCAAAGCCAAGGAAGAGTTCTTCTACCAGCTCCTGGAAGCTGTTCCTCAACCTGAATGGGTACGTACTCTTCACTTCAGGTCCATCGTGGAGTTGTGTCTTTGTAGAGTAGACCCATCCCTTGTGGGAAACAGTTCTGAGACTTCTAGGGAGCTCCTTCTCCTCCTCCTCCTCCTCCTCCTCCTCCTTCTCCACCCACCCTGTTCTCCAAGCGTGGAGATCTGGATTGGCCTTCATCTATGGTCAATCAAGATGATGGGCCTGGTATGAAGAACATCTGGAACCCTTATGGGATGTAGAATAGACCCATCCATTATGGGATGTAGAGTAGACCCATCCATTATGGGAGGTACAGTAGACCCATCCTTTATAATATGTAGAGTAGACCCATGGGATGTAGAGTAGACCCATCCGTTATGGGATATACAGTAGACCCATCCCTTATTCAATAAGGCTTATTGGATGTAGAGTAGACCCATCCGTTATAATATGTAGAGTAGACCCATCCCTTATTGGATGTAGAGTAGACCCACCCTTTATAATATATAGAGTAGACACATCCATTATGGGATGTAGAGTAGACACATCCTTTATAATATGTAGAGTAGACACATCCATTATGGGATGTAGAGTAGACCCATCCCTTATGGGATGTAGAGTAGACACATCCATTATGGGATGTAGAGTAGACCCATCCCTTATTGGATGTAGAGTAGACCCACCCTTTATAATATATAGAGTAGACCCATCCGTTATGGGATATAGAGTAGACCCATCCTTTATGGGATGTAGAGTAGACCCATCCTTTATAATATATAGAGTAAACCCATCTGTTATGGGATGTAGAGTAGACCCACCGCTTATGGGATGTAGAGTAGACCCATCCCTTATAGTAAGTAGAGTAGACCCATCCCTTATGGTATGTAGACTAGACCCATCCCTTATGGGATGTAGAGTAGATCCATCCCTTACTGGAAGATCTCCATTCTAGAAGAACAGGATTGATGGAGTCCTTCCTTTCAGGAATCCACCAACCCTGTTCTCCTGGAATGGAGATCTTGAACACTCCATCTGTGGTCAGTCAGGATGATGGGCCTGACATGAAGAGAATCTGGAACCTTCATGGACTCTTCTCTGGAGCCACATTCAGGTGGCTCCTTCAAGAGTGGTCCAGAAGTGATCCCAATGTAAAAACAGGGAGAAGGTCCAGGTGGCCTTCAAAGTAACCGTTCTACTTGGTCATGACTTCTTTCAGGATCCCAACTCTGAAGCTACCCAAGAGTTGAAGTTCACCATCAAAGAGACGGTGTGCCCTGTGGAGGAAGGACGTGCCCTGGAGGAATGTGACTTCAAAGAAGATGGGGTGAGTGATGAATGCCAAGCTAGATTGGGTGGTCTGGTGTAGATGGAGACAGGTCTACGGGACTTCTGTAGGATCTTCTGGACAGAGGTGAAACTGGATCTCCGTCTTCCCTGGGTGGAAGGAAGTCCATAGTTAAGACTGCCTCTCTCCCTTCTAACTTTGTCTTGGGGGACGTTCTTCCTCTGGGTTCTTCAAGTCAACCCTTTGACCCAGATCCATGGATGGAGAAGGGACCCAACATTGGACCCTTCGGCAGATGTTTCCCATTCTTGTAAAGTCTACATGGAGACAGGGCTATGCAGTGGTGGGATTCAAATACCTGAACAACCGGTTCTATTATGTGATGCAGGCCTGGGCCTCTGATGCCTAGAACGGGCTTCCAGAAGTGGCATCATGCACTTCCGGTGGGACGTTCTAGGCCTGGGAGGCCTCCGAGGCCTAGACTGGACTTCCAGAAGCCAGCCGGTTCTCCGAATTCAGGTAAATTTAGCTACCGGTTCTCCTGAAGCGGTGCGAACCGGCTGAATCCCACCACTGGAGCTATGGAACATCTGTAGGACTTTCTTGGCAGAGATAAAACTGGATCTCCTAAGCTAAGCATGTCTAGTAGAAGGAGAACTTCCTTGGATGAATGTGACTTCAAGGAAGACGGGGTCAATGATCAAAGCCAAGTTAAGTTGGTGATCTGTTGTAGATGGAGACAGGGCTATGGGACTTCTGTGGGATCTTCTTAGCAGAAGTGAAAGTGGATCTCCATCTCCACGGGGTTGAAGGAAGACCATAGTTAAGACTGCCTCTTTCCCTTCCGCCCTTGTCTTGAGGGACGTTCTTCCTCTTGGTTCTTCAAGTCAACACTTTGACCAAGATCCAGGGACGGTGAAGGGATCCAACACTCAAACCCTTCAACAGTTCATCCCTGGACACCCAAAGGGTGCATGGAGAGGTTGAATCGGCTTAGCTTGTCTAAGGTTGCCCTGGAAGGACAACATCAGAGGTTGATCCCGGATCACTCCTGTGGGGGGGGGGAAACAAGATGGCGGTCTCCGTGGAGTCAAACCTGGAAGATGGCTCGATTCTCAGCTTGTTTCTTCTCCACTGTAGGTGGTCAGAGAATGCACAGCCACCTATTTCTTTGGGGAGAAGCCACGGCTGGCTTTTGTCACCTGTGACGCCGTCGAGGGAATCGAGGAGAAGGTAGAGGAGAAGGAGAACGCGGAGGAGGTAAGAAGGTGGTATGGTGTCTGGGACTTCTGGTGATGACCTCCAAACGTAGAAGGAGAGTTGAGCCATTGACCAGGTGGAGGACACCCCATCTCACTTGAGGTAGTCCATTCGTCACACGTTTCGGAGACGAGAATCCCGATTAAAATTGGTATCTCCCGAGCTTTGGTCCCCCTTGAACCAGGAAGAGGAGGTGGAAGAGGAGAATGAGGAGGTAAGAAGGTGGTGTGATGGGGGGGTGGGGGCTTGAACCATTAGTCCGGTGGAGGAGACCCCCATCTCAGCTGAGGTCCTACATTTGCCATGTGTTTTGAAGAGGAGATACCCATTTAGAGGGTATCTCCCAAACTTTGGTTTCTCCTGAGATAGGCTGGAAACATGGTAGAGGGTTCCCTGCCTGAGCAGGGGGATGGACTGGATGACCTCCAAGGTCCCTTCCAACCCTGTGATTCTGTAAGGGTTTCTTGCTCGAGGAAGGGGATGGACCGGATGACCTCCAAGGTCCCTTCCAATTCTGTGATTCTCTAAGGGTTTCTTGCTCGAGCAGGGGGATGGACTGGATGACCTCCAAGGTCCCTTCTAACTCTGTTATTCTCTAAGAGTTTCTTGCTCGAGCAGGGGGATGGACTGGATGACCTCCAAGGTCCCTTCCAACCCTGTTATTCTGTACGAGTTTCTTGCTTGAGCAGGGGGCTGGACTGGATGACCTCCCAGGTCCCTTCCAACTCTGTTATTCTGTACAAGTTTCTTGCTTGAGCACGGGGCTGGACTGGATGACCTCCAAGGTCCCAACCCTGTGATTCTGTAAGGGTTTCTTGCTCGAGCAGGGGGATGGACTGGATGACCTCCAAGGTCCCTTCCAACCCTGTTATTCTGTACAAGTTTCTTGCTTGAGCACGGGGTTGGACTGGATGACCTCCAAGGTCCCAACCCTGTGATTCTGTAAGGGTTTCTTGCGCGAGCAGGGGGCTGGACTGGATTACCTCCAAGGTCCCTTCCAACTCTGTTATTCTCTAAGGGTTTCTTGCTTGAGCGGGGGCTGGACTGGATGACCTCCAAGGTCCCTTCCAACCCTGTGATTCTGTAAGGGTTTCTTGCTCGAGCAGGGGGATGGACTGGATAACCTCCAAGATCCCTTCCAACTCTGTTATTTTCTAAGGGTTTCTTGCTCGAGCAGGGGGATGGACTGGATGACCTCCAAGGTCCCTTCCAACTCTGTTATTCTGTACGAGTTTCTTGCTTGAGCAGGGGGCTGGACTGGATGACCTCCAAGGTCCCTTCCAACTCTGTGATTCTCTAAGGGTTTCTTGCTTGAGCAGGGGGCTGGACTGGATGACCTCCAAGGTCCCTTCCAATCCTGTGATTCTGTAAGGGTTTCTTGCTGGAGCAGGGGGATGGACTAGATGACATCCAAGGTCCCTTCCAACCCTGTTATTCTCTAAGGGTTTCTTGCTCGAGCAGGGGGATGGACTGGATGACCTCCAAGATCCCTTCCAACCCTGTGATTCTGTAAGGGTTTCTTGCTGGAGCAGGGGGATGGACTAGATGACCTCCAAGGTCCCTTCCAACTCTGTTATTCTCTAAGGGTTTCTTGCTCGAGCAGGGGGATGGACTGGATGACCTCCAAGGTCCCTTCCAACCCTGTTATTCTGTACGAGTTTCTTGCTTGAGCAGGGGGATGGACTGGATGACCTCCAAGGTCCCTTCCAATCCTGTTATTCTGTACGAGTTTCTTGCTTGAGCAGGGGGCTGGACTAGATGACCTCCAAGGTCCCTTCCAACTCTGTTATTCTCTAAGGGTTTCTTGCTTTAGCAGGGGGATGGACTGGATGACCTCCAAGGTCCCTTCCAACCCTGTTGTTTTGTCATTCTGCTAAGTGGTCAGAATCTCCTTCTGCCAGCTCGCTACCCATCTCGACAAGGCCATCTTTAATGTGCATTTTTAAAATCAGGCCTGAAACAAATGTCCTTTGCTTTTGGACTCTTAAAAAAAAAAATCACCTCCAACACAGAAGCACAAACTTTGGAGGTCATCTAGTCCAACCCCCTGCTCAAGCAGGAGACCCTTACAGAATCATAGAATAAACCTGAGTAGATTCTCCTTCTTCATCTGCAGAGAGGGTGTAAAAGGGGATCCCTTTGTTGTACTGGACTGCCACAACTGCACCCTTTGCAAATGTGCAAATCTGAGCACGGAGTAGCCCGGAAGCAGAAAGAGGAAGGGAGGAGGGGGGGGTCTGGATGTGCCCGCGGGCTACCTGTTGGGGAACCAGGCCTGACCAGACCCGATCCTTTCCTTCCTTTCTAGGATCCGTCCGAACGTCGGCGGAAAGTGAGGCTGCCACGTCTCAGGATAGAAGTGACGATCAAAATTGTGATCAAGTTTTAAGAGATGATTCGGAAAGATGATTCAGCTTCCAGAAAAAAAATCATTTCTGCAGAAAATGATTGGATGATTCTCCAGTTTTTTGGGGGGGGTTTTTCCAGTTTGGACCCGATTCGGGTTTTCCTAAACGTATTCGCATTTGAAGTAGCATTCGAACTCCAGACCCAGGCAGAAAGGGAAATGCTGCAGCATGCAGAAGTTAGGGAAAGGAATCAAATGAATTTGAAGGAGGATTCGAACTCCGAACCCAGGCGGGAAGGGAAATACTGCAGCAGGCAGATGAGAGAAGTTAGGGAAGGGAATCAAATGAATTTGAAAGGAGGATTCGAACTCCGAACCCAGGCGGAAAGGGAAATACTGCAGCAGGCAGAAGAGAGAAGTTAGGGAAGGGAATCAAATGAATTTGAAAGGGAATTTGAACTCCGAACCCAGGCGGGAAGGGAAACGCTGCAGCAGGCAGATGAGAGAAGTTAGGGAAGGGAATCAAATGAATTTGAAAGGAGGATTCAAACTCCGAACCCAGGCGGAAAGGGAAATACTGCAGCAGGCAGAAGAGAGAAGTTAGGGAAGGGAATCAAATGAATTTGAAGGAGAATTCGAACTCTGAACCCAGCCAGGTAGAAAGGGAAATACTGCAGGATGCAGAAGAGAGAAGTTTGGGAAAGGAATCAAATGAATTTGAAGGAGAATTCGAACTCCGAACCCAGGCGGGAAGGGAAATGCTGCAGCCCGCAGAAGTTAGGGAAGGGAATCAAATGAGTTTGGAGGAAAATTCAAACTCCGAACCCAGGCGGAACGGGAACTCCTGCAGCAGGCAGAAGAGAGAAGTTAGGGAAAGGGGTTCGAATGCAACGGGATACATATTGGTTAAGGCACTTTTTGTTTTTGTTTTTAAATAGAAATAAATGCTTGAAAACGAGTCGAAGCGAGTCTCTTCTTTGCCAAATGCGAGTCTTGGTTGGGAAAAGTGGGGGAAAAGTTTCTCCCTTTTTCGGGAACGCCTTCCCTGTTTTGCTTGGCGAACAACTCTGCTTTTCTCCCGATTTCCAGCTGTTTGAAAAAAGAAGCTTTGCCTTCGTCCCCCAGTGTGTGTTTCCCTTGCTAGACTTTTGATCCCCATGTTGAAGGAAAAGTCTTCATCACGGTTCAGTCCAAGCCGGGAATAAACAACATGGCGACTGCTTTAGAAAGAAGGTTGCAGTTTATTCCCGGCTTGGACTGAACCGTGATGAAGACTTTTCCTTCAACAATTTGGCGACCCAGATGGGACTCCAAGCCGGGAATAAACAACATGGCGACTGCTTTAGAAAGAAGATTGCCATGTTGTTTATTCCCGGCTTGGACTGAACCATGATTCTTCGTTTTTCCCTTCCTTTCTCATTCCATTTTTCTATTCTTTTCTGCTCAAAGGGATTGCAAGGAGAGATTTATTATTCCCCCCCCCCCCCTGTTTTCGAGACTGGGAAGATCCTGATCTCTCCTGGGAATTCTTAAATAATGGGAAGACAATGGCGGATTGTTGAATTGTTTTCGGTCTGAATCCAGAACGGCGGGAAAAAGTGCCGGGGCCCTAAGCAAACATGAGACAGGGAACACCCAGCTGGCGTTCAACTTGTGCAGCAGCCGAAAAAGCTAACACAATCCTGGGTTGTGTAAACAGAGGTAGAGAATCAAGATCACGCAAAGTATTTGTCCCGCTTCATCAAACCCTAGTGAGGCCACACCTGGATTACTGCAGCCAATTTTGGTCACCACATCACAAAAAAGAGGTGGAGAGTTTGGAGAAAAATTGAGAGAAGAGCAACTGAGAGGATCCAAGGCCCGGAGACTAAAACGTACGAAGAAGAACGGCTGCGGGACTTGGGTTTGGCTAGTCTAAAGAAAAGAAGAAATAGGGAAGACAGGATAGCAGGGTTCCACTATTTGGGGGGCTGCCCCAAAGAAGAGAGGGGGTCAAACTATTCTCCAAAGCACCAGAGGGCAGGACAAGAAACAATGGTTGGAAGCTGATCAAGGAGAGAAGCAACCTGGAATTAAGGAGAAACTTCCTGACATTGAGGACAATTAACCAGTGGAACAGCTGGCCACCAGAAATCGTGGGCGCTCCATCGCTGGAGATTTTTAAGAAGAGACTGGACAACCATTTGTCTGAGATGGTATAGGTTTTCCTGCTTGAGCGGCGGGCTGGACTAGAAGACCTCCAACGTCCCTTCCAGCTCCTATTCTCTTCTCTTCTCTTCTCTTCTCTTCTCTTCTCTTCTCTTCTCTTCTCTTCTCTTCTATTCTATTCTATTCTATTCTATTCTATTCTATTCTATAATTTTCTATTCTATTCTATTTTCTATTGGGACCTTGGAGGTCATCTAGTCCAGCCCCCTGCTCAAGAAGGAGACCCTTACAGAATAACAGAGTTGGAAGGGGCCTTGGAGGTCATCTAGTCCATCCCCATGCTCAGGCAGGAAACCTTTCTCTCCTCCTCCCCCTCCTCCCCCTCCCCCTCCACCGAATAGCAGAATAACAGGGTTGGAAGTGACTCTAGAGGTCATCTAGTCCAACCCCCTGCTCAATCAGGAGACTCTTACAGAATAACAGAGTTGGAAGGGGCCTTGGAGGTCATCTAGTCCATCCCCATGCTCAGGCAGGAAACCTTTCTCTCCTCCTCCTCCTCCCCCTCCTCCCCCTCCACCGAATAGCAGAATAACAGGGTTGGAAGGGACCCTAGGGGTCATCTAGTCCAACCCCCTGCTCAAGCAGGAGACCCTTACAGAATAACAGAGCTGGAAGGGACCTTGAAGGTCATCTAGTCCAGCCCCCTGCTCAAGCAGGAGACCCTTATAGAATTACAAAATAATAGATTTCGAAGGGATCTTGGTGGTCATCTAGTCCAACCCCCTGCTCAAGCAGGAGACCCTTACAGAATAACAAGAGTTGGAAGGGACCTTGGAGATCATCTAGTCCAACCCCTGCTTCAAGCAGGAGACCCTTACAGAATAACATAGCTGGAAGGGACCTTGGAGGTCATCTAGTCCAACCCTCTGCTCAGGCAGGAGACACTACACCATTCCAGACAAATGGCTGTCCAGTCTCTTCTTAAAAACCTCCAGTGATGTAGCACCCACAGCTTCTGGTGGCAAGCCGTTCCACTGGTTAATTGCGCTCACTCTGAGGAAATTCCTCCTTAATTCCAGGCTGCTTCTCTCCTGGATGAGTTTCCATCCGTTGCTTCTTCTCCTGCCCTTCAGGTGCTTTGGAGAATAGATGGAACCCCCCCCCCCTCTTCTTTGGGGCAGCCCCTCAAATATTGGACGACTGCTATCATGTGTGTCCCCCCCTCCTTCTTTTCATGAAATGGGACGTCCATTGTTTGAAGGAAAGTCCTCACAAAGGAGAGAACTCACAACTGAAACGATGCTGGCCGGGAAGACACATAAGCAAAGGGTTGCAAAAGGCCAAGCCGTCATAAGTACAAGTCAGTTGCCAAGTGTCTGAATTACGACGCTTGCCACGGTCGTAAGTGTGGAACAACGGTCCTGGGTCGTTTGCTTTTTCACTGACGTTGTAACTTCAAACGGTCACTAATTAACGGTCGTACGTTGAGGACTAGCGGCAGACAAAAAAAATGGAAAGATATTTTAGTTCCCGCCCTGCAGGACTGGTTGCAAAAGCTGATGGAATTAGGAAAG
Source organism: Azemiops feae (assembly GCA_023970755.1). Taxonomy (NCBI): domain Eukaryota; kingdom Metazoa; phylum Chordata; class Lepidosauria; order Squamata; family Viperidae; genus Azemiops; species Azemiops feae. The sequence continues at coordinate 4,444 of JALGBA010002791.1, read as the reverse complement.
GCAGCTAAGCTGACCGCTTTAATTAAAGGGGGGGGGGGAATATAGAAGTAATTTTGCTTTTAATTTGGAAACCACTGCTGGACTTTGTGCATGAGGTGGGGAAAGAAAAAAAGAAACTTGTGGTTTTGCTGATTAGATAGGTTTGTTGCTGTAGAAAAGGCGACTATATATTACTGTGTAAAAACAAAACATTGAGTTTGTGTGTTGTTGCCATTGTGCTTTTAAGTTGGAAACCACTTCTGGACTTTGTGCTTGGGATGGAAAATAAAAAAAGAAATTTGGAATTTATGTTTTGCTGATTAGATAGGTTTGTTGTTAGAGAAATAGCTAGTAAATATTATTATGTAAAAACAAAACATTGAGTTTGTGTGTTGTTGCCATTGTGCTTTTAACTTGGAAACCACTGCTGGACTTTGTGCTTGAGGTGGAAAATAAAAAAAGAAACTTCGAATTTGTGTTTTGCTGATTATATAAGTTTGTTGCTATAGAAAAGGGTACTATATATTACTGTGTAAAAAGAAAACATTGAATTTGTGTGTTGTTGCCATTGTGCTTTTCACTTGGAAACCACTGCTGAACTTTGTGCTTGAGGTGGGAAAAAAAAGAAACTGGGAATTTGTCTTTTGCTGATTAGATAAGTTTGTTGCTATAGAAAAGGGTACTATATATTACTGTGTAAAAACAAAACATTGAATTTGTGTGTTGTTGCCATTGTGCTTTTCACTTGGAAACCACTTCTGGACTTTGTGCTTGAGGTGGGAAAAAAAAGAAACTTCGAATTTGTCTTTTGCTGATTAGATAAGTTTGTTGCTATAGAAAAGGGTACTATATATTACTGTGTAAAAACAAAACATTGAATTTGTGTGTTGTTGCCATTGTGCTTTTCACTTGGAAACCACTGCTGGACTTTGTGCTTGGGATGGAAAATAAAAAAAGAAATTTGGAATTTATGTTTTGCTGATTAGAATTAGATGAGTTTGTTGCTATAGAAAAGGCTTGTAAATATTACTATGTAAAAACAAAACATTGAGTTTGTGTGTTGTTGCCATTGTGCTTTTAACTTGGAAACCACTGCTGGACTTTGTGCATGAGGTGGGGAAAGAAAAAAAGAAACTTGTGTTTTGCTGATTAGATAGGTTTGTTGCTGTAGAAAAGGCGACTATATATTACTGTGTAAAAACAAAACATTGAGTTTGTGTGTTGTTGCCATTGTGCTTTTAACTTGGAAACCACTGCTGGACTTTGTGCTTGAGGTGGAAAATAAAAAAAGAAACTTCGAATTTGTGTTTTGCTGATTAGATAAGTTTGTTGCTGTAGAAAAGGGTACTATATATTACTGTGTAAAAACAAAACATTGAATTTGTGTGTTGTTGCCATTGTGCTTTTCACTTGGAATCCACTTCTGAACTTTGTGCTTGGGATGGAAAATAAAAAAAGAAATTTGGAATTTATGTTTTGCTGATTAGAATTAGATGAGTTTGTTGCTATAGAAAAGGCTTGTAAATATTACTATGTAAAAACAAAACATTGAGTTTGTGTGTTGTTGCCATTGTGCTTTTAACTTGGAAACCACTGCTGGACTTTGTGCTTGAGGTGGAAAAAAAAGAAGAAACTGGGAATTTGTCTTTTGCTGATTAGATAAGTTTGTTGCTGTAGAAAAGTCTAGTAAATATTACTGTGTAAAAACAAAACATTGAGCTTGTGTGTTGTTGCTATTGGGCTTTTCACTTGGAAAGTGTATTTCTTTTATCGGTGGTTCATTCAGATTATTTCTAGAGTCACGCCAGGCAGGGAAATGTCTCTCCGAGTTGCGAACCGAAAGGAATAGAAACAGTTTGCAAAACAAAATAATCCAGCTCAACAATTCCTCTCAGGTCATCAAATCAACAGCCTGTTCTCCTTCTAGGAGGCAGCGATGATTGTGGTCATTAGGAAATATTATTTTGGGAGGAGAAAATCGTTGTAGCTCAGAGGTAAACTGGGGGGGGGTGTCCCTGGTGCTCTCTGGGCCGGGTTGTTTCCTAGCAGACGTTTCATGACCCAACTTGGGAACGTCATCAGTGCTAGAATGGAGGAGGAGGAGGAGGAGGAGGAGGAGGAGGAGGAGGAGGAGGAGGAGGAGGAGGAGGAGGAAGGACAGACTGTGGGGTCTTTGGTGCTCTCTGAGCTGGGTGGTTTCCTTGCAGACGTTTCATGACCCTGCTAGGTAACATCATCAGGAACAAGATGTCTGCAAGGAAGCCAGCAAGCTCAGAGAGCACCAGGGACCCCACAATGTCATCATTCTATACAACAGCCTCACCACATCGGTTGTGTGATTTGTTCCTTTGCTCCCGCCCCACCTCCACCCCACAGTGGAACCCCCATGGATAAAGAACAGGGTTTTTTGTAACCTTGGCAACTGTAAGCTGACTGGACTTCGTCACCCAGAATTCCCCAGTCAGCACACGGAATGCTGGGCATTGACGTCTCCAGAACTTAAAGGTTAATGCTGTAAGCTCCTTATTTCTTCCTTCTCTCCTAAACAAAATAATAGAACTGGAAGGGACCTCGGAGGTCATCTAGTCCAACCCCCTGCTCAAGCAGGAGACCCTTATAGAATTACAAAATAATAGATTTTGAAGGGATCTTGGAGGTCATCTAGTCCAACCCCCTGCTCAAGCAGGAGACCCTTACAGAATAACCGAGCTGGAAGGGACCTTGGAGGTCATCTAGTCCAGCCCCCTGCTCAAGCAGGAGACCCTTATAGAATTACAAAATAATAGATTTCGAAGGGATCTTGGAGGTCATCTAGTAACCCCCTGCTCAAGCAGGAGACCCTTACAGAATAACAGAGCTGGAAGGGACTTTGGAGGTCTTCTAGTCCAACCCCCTGCTTAAGCAGGAGACCCTTACAGAATAATAAGAGTTGGAAGGGACCTTGGAGGTCTTCTAGTCCAACCCCGTTCAAGCAAGAAACCCTTCTCTCCTCCTCCTCCTCCTCCTCCTCTACTCCTCCCTTCTCCTCAGAAAATAACAGCAGTGGAAGGGACCTGAGGTTTCTAGTAACCCCCTGTGAAAGCAAGAACCCTCTTCTCTTCCTCCTCCTACCCTCTCCCCATCAGAAGAAAGCAGGTCGGGAGGGACCACCTGGAGGTCTTCAAGCCAACCCCGTTCAAGCAAGAAACCCCTTCTCTCTCTCCTACTCTCCTCCCTCCTCCTCCTTCAGCCTCAGAATAACAGCAGGGGAGGGACCCTGAGGTCTTCTAGTCCCAAACCCCTGCTCAAGCAGGAACCCCTCCTCCTCCTCCTCCTCCTCCTCCTCCTGCTCCTCAGAATAACGGCCGTGGAAGGGACCCTGGAGGTCTTCTAGTCCAACCCCCTGTTCAAGCAAGAAGTCGTATTTTGCAAAGAAAAGACATACTCTGTCCCATTTCGGCATTTATTTTCATTTTTTTAAAAAAAAAAACCACTACAAATATTTCTGCCCTCTCCCCATTGCATCCCCCCCCTTTTCCCTAACTCCTCCTGGGCTGCAATATTTCACTTTCCACCCCGGGTTCAGAGTTCGAATTCTCATTTCAAATTCAACCTGGGCACAAAGCTTTCAAAAAGGCTGATCGGATCCAAGCTGGACAAATGGGAGAAGGGATGGGTCTACTCTACACCCCACGAGGGATGGGTCTACTCCACATCCCATAAGGGATGGGTCTACTCTACATATTATAAAGGATGGGTCTACTCTACACCCCATAACGGATGGGTCTATCCTACATCCCATAAAGAATGGGTCTCCTTTACAAAGGGATGGGTCTACTCTCTATCCCATAAGGGATGGGTTACTCCAGAAAGGGATGGGTCTACTCTACACCCCATAACGGATGGGTCTACTCTACATATTATAAAGGGTGGGTCTACTCTACATCCCATGTGTCTACTCTGCATCCCATAACGGATGGGTCTACTCTACATATTATAAAGGGTGGGTCTACTCTACATCCCATGTGTCTACTCTGCATCCCATAACGGATGGGTCTACTCTACATATTATAAAGGGTGGGTCTACTCTACATCCCATGTGTCTACACCCCATAACGGATGGGTCTACTCTACATATTATAAAGGGTGGGTCTACTCTACATCCCATGTGTCTACTCTGCATCCCATAACGGATGGGTCTACTCTACATATTATAAAGGGTGGGTCTACTCTACATCCCATGTGTCTACTCTGCATCCCATAACGGATGGGTCTACTCTACATATTATAAAGGGTGGGTCTACTCTACATCCCATGTGTCTACACCCCATAACGGATGGGTCTACTCTACATATTATAAAGGGTGGGTCTACTCTACATCCCATGTGTCTACTCTACACCCCATAACGGATGGGTCTACTCTACATATTATAAAGGGTGGGTCTACTCTACATCCCATGTGTCTACTCTGCATCCCATAACGGAT
>JALGBA010002790.1:0-85060 GCA_023970755.1 Azemiops feae | reverse complement strand
AAAAAAAAAAAAAAAAAAAAGGCCTACAGCACCCGATATTCCCAGGCGGTCTCCCATCCAAGTACTAACCAGACCTGACCCTGCTTAGCTTCCGAGATCAGACGGGATCGGGCGCGTTCAGGGTAGTATGGCCATAGACAAGTGTTCCATCTGCTTGCCGCTGCCTTTAAGCCGGGGCTCGCTGGCCGCCTGCTCTGCCACCGACAAAGCCACGAGTAATTCTACAACCCAGACCATCAGATGCCCAGCACCAGGCCCGTTACTCTATTCTTTCTCTTGCAGTGGCGGCTGCTGCTGCTTTCTTCACCCTCACTATGCTCTGCAGAGCCAGGCCGCCCCTTTGGCCGAGCGGACGCAAAAGACCCCGAATCGGATCCTGCGGTCTTGCAATGGGAGACGCAGCGCTGCGTTCCCTGCAGGGGCTGCAAATTGTAGCAAATGCTTGGGACAGGCTGGACAAGGGGAGGGAGGGAAAAAACGGGTGTGGGTGTGTGTGTTTCTGTGCAAAAAAAAAAGCCTACAGCACCCGGTATTCCCAGGCGGTCTCCCATCCAAGTACTAACCAGGCCTGACCCTGCTTAGCTTCCGAGATCAGACGGGATCGGGCGTGTTCAGGGTAGTATGGCCGTAGACGGTATCCACCCTGCTTGCCGCTGCTTTTAAGCAGAAATTCAGTAGCTGCTTCCTCAAGCTCCAGCACAGCCCTCAGCAGAACTACAACGGGGACCATTATCCCCTGCCAGCTTTCATTCCTCTTGCTGCTACCGTTTTCTTTACCTAACGGAGCTAGTGTCACAGGCTGCCTGTAAACGCAGGACGCCACTCTAGGCAAGTGAATGCAAAAGTCCGGCCAGCCGATCTCACCCAGCGCTGCTTGATCTGCACGGGCTGCAATTTGCAGCAAAAGTTGAGCACAGGCTGGACAAGGGGGGGGGGGGGAGAAAAAACAAGTGGTGCAAAAAAAAAAAAAAAGCCTACAGCACCCTGTATTCCCAGGCGGTCTCCCATCTAAGTACTAACCAGGCCTGACCCTGCTTAGTTTCCGAGATCAGACGGGATCGGGCGCGTTCAGGGTAGTATGGCCGTAGACAATACAGTAGTTCCTTGCTATTGCTTTTAAGCCGCTTCCCGACTTAAACTAGCAACCATCATAATAATTTGCATTGAGTGGATCTTTAGTTTTAACAGAGGCATCCATCTCCAAATGGTCTATGACAGGGGTAGGCAACCTTGGCTCTTTTATGACTCGTGGACTTCAACTCCCAGAATTCCTGAGCCAGCCATGCTGAGGGGAAAGGGAGAGGTTTTCAAGCTGAGCCATGCTGGCTCAGGAATTCTGGGAGTTGAAGTCCACGAGTCATAAAAGAGCCAAGGTTGCCTACCCCTGGTCTATGAAAACGATTTTTTTTAAAAAAAAAAAATCTCTTTTGACTAGGCTTTCATCTCACCCTTCTCCATTTTGGAGCACTGGAGTTTTTCTCCTCGTCCTGCATTCACACCTTTGGCTAAAAGTCGCTCCAAAAACAGATGGAGCTCATGAAGGGACAGCGTGAAAACACAGATGGTCCTGACTTACGTCCACAATTGAGCCCAACATTTCCGTTGCTCAGGGACACGATTGTTAAGTGAGTTTCACCCCATTTTACGACCTTTCTTGCCGCCGTTAAGCAAATCACTACGGTTGCTAAATTACTAATCCAATAGTTAAGTGAATCTGGCTTCCCCACTGACGTTGCTTGTCAGAAAGTCACAAAAGGGGATCGATCACATGACCTCTTGGGACGTTGCAACCGTCATAAATGTGAGTTAAGTTGCCCAGGGTCTGAATTCTGATCACGTGACCATGGGGGATGCTGCAACGGTCATAAGTATGAAAAATGGTCCTAAGCCGCTTTTTTTCCGTCAGCATGAAAAACGGTCATAAGTTACTTTCTTCCGTGCTGTTGTAACTAAACAAATGGCCACTAAATGAACGGTTGTAAGGCGAGGACTATCTGCAAAAGCATGAGCATGGAGAAGAAGCAGAAGTGTTGTGTGATGCGTTGTTCACTTGCCCCTGGGTGAAAACTTCAAGGGTGATACCCCAAAGGTGCTTTTTCACAAGGCAATTGGACTTTCTTGTTTTTCTTGAAGACGTTTCGCTTCTCATCCAAGAAGCTTCTTCAGCTCTGACTGGATGGTGGGGAACGGAAGGATTTATATTCCTTGCAGACAGCTGGTCATTTGCATTCTTGTAGCTCTCTGAGGACTGCTGGTTTGAATGGAAACCAAACAACAACTTCATAAATGTATGGCACAACATAGGAGAACAACCCCGTCAGGACAAGAGTCAGCAGTCCATCTGCATTTAATAGACAAAGGCCGCTCTTTCAAGGACAGCAAAGTCCACATTTTGGACAGAGAGGACCGCTGGTTTGAAATAGGGGTCAAAGAGGCCATCTATTCTATGTCAAAACTGAACAGCCCTCCCTCAACAGAGGGGGAGGGATACGACCTCATCTATCTCCAGTCTACAACACGGTCCTTTCAGCAGTTCCAAGAAGGCTCCACACCCATTTGCACCGCTCAGGTGACCCTGACGACCCACATAAACCTCCAAGTGGCCTTAACGGCTCTCTAAAACAGGGGTCTTCAAACTTGGCCCTTTTATGACTTGTGGACTTCAAATCCCAGAATTCCTCAGCCAGGTATGCTGGCTGAGGAATTCTGGGAGTTGAAGTGCACAAGTCATAAAAGGCCCGAGTTTGAAGACCCCCTGCTCTAAAAGAATGCAAATGATCAGCTGTCTGCAAGGCATATAAATCCTTCCGTTCCCCACCATCCAGTCAGAGCTGAAGAAGCTTCTTGGATGAGAAGCAAAATGTCTTCAAAGAGAAAAACAAGAAAGTCCAGTTGCTTCGTGAAAAAGCACCTTTGGGATAACCATGACCTGGATGACTGAGAATCTCCATAGACGTTCAAGGGTGATAATAACCACTGGAATGAATGTTGCTTCAAAGAAGCTTATTCGTGGCGTGTTTCTTTACTCCCCATGGGAGCAATTAATGGGGGTCATTGCTCAAGACCCACCTGGCTTGAAGTAAGCCTGGCCACCCACTTCACTGTTCACTCCCAGGTTTTGGAGAGTGGGAGGGTGTGACTTTTATTGATATAAAACCCTCAAGAAGCCAGGTGGTGCAGGAGAAGGTGCCTGGATCAGCACACGAAGAAAGACAGACCTGCAAGATTTTGGCAGAAGGTGGAGGTGGGATCACCACCCTGGATCTGCCTCGGCTGCCTAAGGGGATCCAGAAGCCTTCTTGATCAAATCAAGGGCGGCGCCCTCCTAGCTGGGACCTGCAACGTTGCGCTTTTCCCACAACTGTGCCAAAAGACTCATTTGAGCCCGGTTTGGCAGCTCTTCCAAATGCCAGTCAACCCGGGTTGAGTTAAGGAGAGGCTGCTTCTGAACACAGGCCGAGCACCCTTCCCTCTGTGGCACGTCTAGTCAGTTTCTGGGAATCTAGGCGTGAGCCAGCACACGGGATTTTGGAAATTTACATCGGCAAAGCCTTCTAAAAGAGGAGCAGAGTCTTGGGCTCCAGGAGAACTTAAAAGTGGCTTCCCTCACGGATAGGCTAGGAATGTTGGCTCTGAATATGATTCCCACCAAATTATGCAATTACAAATGTGTAATGGAATCATATTGCCTAGTGCAGGGTCTTCAAACTTGGCCCTTTTATGACTTGTGGACTTCAACTCCCAGAATTCCTCAGCCAGGAATTCTGGGAGTTGAAGTTCACAAGTCATAAAAGGGCCAAGTATGAAGACCCCTGGCCTAGTGTTTCTCAACCTCAGCAACTTTAAGGTGGGTGGACTCCAACTCCCAGAATTCCCTAGCCAGCCATGTTGGCTGGCGAATTCTGGGAGTTGAAGTCCCTCCGTCTTAAAGTTGCCGAGGTTGAGAAACCCTGAAGTAGCTCCTGCTTGATTTTGATTAAATGTACATGTCAACGAAATGAAAAATCCATGTTGTTTTTGTGCTGGCCCCAGCTGCTATAATTCTGGGCTACACCCCCTTATCTGACGCTTCAAAATGAAGTGTGAGTGTGAAAAAGTTAGAAACTCCATCCTGCCTCAGGCCCATCCTTCCCACAGCTACGCAACAGACTCCTCGAAAAGACACTTGATGCGCTATAAAGTTTTGGGAAGAAAGGAATGGCGATTCATTTATAGCCGACTATAAGAGGGCAGTAGTGTAGCTCAGAAAACCAGCCAGTGTAGCCTACAGATCTGGGATGTTTTATTTTTTCATCCATCCCAAAAATGAACTGGATCTGACCCTCTTGGGTTTTGGGATCAGCTGACACCACTCTACCCTCTCTTTCAGCTGATGCTACAGTCAAAGTCCTAGACCAGGGGTGGGGAACCTTGGCTCTTTTATGACTTGTGGACTTCAACTCCCAGAATTCCTGAGCCAGCAGAATTCCTCTGAGCCGGAATTCCTCAGCATGGCCCAGCATGGCTCAGGAATTCTGGGAGTTGAAGTCCACAAGTCATAAAAGAGCCAAGGTTCCCCAACCCCTGTCCTAGGCCTAGAAAACAAAAACAGGTAGTCCTCGACGTACGACCACAACTGAGCCCAAAATTTCCATTGCTGAGCAAGGCAGTTGCTAAGTGAGATGTGCTTCATTTCAAGACCTTTCTTGCCACAGTTGTTAAGAGAACCAGTTATTACAGATATTACTGATATCACTGCAGTTATTAAGTGAATCATGCGGTTGTTAAGCGAATCTGGCTTACGCCATTGGCTTGGCGTGTGGGAAGTCACCTGAGAAGGTCACAAATGGTGATCACATGATGCCGGGACAATGCAACTGTGATCAATACATGCCAGTTGCCAAGCCCCTTAATTTTGATCACGTGACCATGGGGAACGCCGCAACGGTCGTTACGTGTGAAAACTGGCCGTAGGTCACTCTTTTCATTGCTCTTTTAACTTTGAACGGTCACTAAACAAATGATTGTAAGTCAAAGGACTACTTGTATGCAGGTTGTTCTAGGAATACCATCTCTATGATTTCTTTTTTTCCTCAGATCCTTTCTCCCTCATAGTCACTTAGGGCAAGGGTCTTCAAACTTGGCTCTCTTATGACTTGTGGACTTCAACTCCCAGAATTCCTCAGCCAGGCACGCTGGCTGAGGAATTCTGGGAGTTGAAGTCCACAAGTCATAAAAGGGCCAAATTTGAAGACCCCTGACTTAGGGGACAGATTGAGGGAAATGGATGACATGCTTACGTCTTCCTTGACTTCATCCACAGTTCTACCAAGTTTGGCCACTTCGGGCTTTTTAGAGAAAATATTTGTAAAAGAAATGGCTGGAACGGACAATGTCCCAGACCTTGGGTTGAATAATTCTACAGGGGAAAATCCAATTCTGTTGTCTGAACAATCCAGAGAAACTCCCTCCCCCCAGAGCAAAATATCCACGGTCCTATAATGACCATTTCTCCAGATTCTGATTTTGCAAATTGGAAACAGCTCGACTTTCTGTCAGTTTCCTAACTTGTTTGGGGCAATCATCAGGAATGGAAATTAACATCCTGATTCATATAGTGGGTTCAGCCGTACTGGCAAAATTCACAGAAAAGCCCATTCTGGGACAGAGGAGGCAGGAAAGGAGCAGAGACAGGGACGAGTCACGGAAAGTTCCGGAAGGAAGCCTTACCGCCAATGGGAGCAGCGAAGCAGCACCCAACGCCCACTGCGCAAGCAGCCGCCAACATCTCAATATTGCGGGATTCATTCTGCAAGAGAGAGAGAGAAAGACCGCTATGTGCCAAGAGAACAGCCATTGAGATTGAAATCATAAAAGGGACATCAGTGAAAGAAAAAGCATCAGTAAGGGAGATGGGCAGTTTTTAAATTCGATAAACAAACAAACTAATTAATTAACACCGCAAGAAAGGCTGTTTTCCCATGGTGCTCTCTTTTTCTGTCAATGTCACAGAAGGTTAAGTTGATATGCAGACCACAAATAAGCCATCCCACATTAGGAATCCTCCTTCAGCTCTTACCTCCCGCCTCTCCTGGCCTTTCTCAGCTTTCAACATATATTTTTATCCCATTAAGTTCTAAAAACAGACCTCCTTAAATAGCTTGGACTACAATCCCCATTGTTCTCAGACACCCTGGCTTTGGGGCACGATGTAATGCTAGCTGGTGGGCAATGAAGTCATGAATCTAATCATAATAGGGTAACAGGAATAGTGCAACAGCAACAAGTCCACAACAGCATTTTCCTAAGAGTTCAAGAGTACCTATCACCAGAAAGTAGGCCTGGATTTAGCTTTTTGTTTGTTTGATTATAATTTCAGGGTTATTATCCCCAAATTATAAATCCTAGGACTTGAGGCTAGGGCAGGGGTCCCCAACCCTGAGCTGTGGCCCACTATCGGGCCGTGACCTACTCAGAATTGGGTCGTGTGAGTGGCTGGCCAGAAATGCACTGATGATGTTACCTAGCTTGGTAATGAGACGTCTGCAAGAAAGCAACCAAGCTCAGATTTGCACCAAGGGTCCCTGATTAACCAACAGTTTGGGGGTTTTCCAGTCATCTCGTTCTTCCATTCTCAGAGCCCATATTCTTTACCTTGCAGCCTCAGAGGTAGATACTCACCTCATAAATGCCTCCAAAGACCGAAAGGAACTTGCTGAGGAGGGCTGCACACATGCTGGCTATGTGGACAAAGGGTCCCTGCACACAGGAAAGGGAGGAAGAAGAGGTTAGCAAGATCAGCAGATTGTTGCTAGGGCCCAAACACTCTCAAGGTTATTATTTTTATGTATTTATTCAGTTTCTATAGTCGCCCGTCTCAATCAATGATCTATGTGCCCAGTTATGGAGGCTGATGAGGCAGCTGGATTAACCAGCCTTGGGAAGAAGAATCACAGGATCATAGAGTTGGAAGGGACCCTAGAGGTCATCATGTCCAATCTTCTGCAGGGTTCACTACAGATAGTCCTTGACTTATGACCACAACCGAACCCCAAATTTCCATTGCTAAGCAAGAACAGCTCTTAAGTGAGTTTTGCCCCATTTTAGGACCTTTCTCGCCACAGTTGTCAAGTGAATCACTGCAGCTGTTAAGTGAGTAACATGGTTGTTAAGTGAATCTGGCTTCCCCATTGACCTTGCTTGTCAGAAGGCCTCAAAAGGGGATCACAGGATCCCAGAACACTGCAACCATTGTAAATACGAGACAATTGCCAAGAACCTGAATTTTGATCACATGCTGCAATGGTCACAAGTGTGAAAGACGGTCATAAGTCACTTTTTTTCAGTGGCGTTGCAACTCTGAACAGTCACTAAACGAATGGTTGTAAGTCGAGGACTACCTGCAACACTATCCCTGACAGATGGCTTTTCTGTCTCTGAAAACCTCCAGTGAAGGGCAGAAACCACTTCAGGAAGAGCCTATTCCACTGACTGGCAGCTCTTCCTGTCAAGACATTCTTCTCAATTTCTAATTTCTATCTACATCCTTGAAGTTTCATCCTTTCAGCTCAAATTCTTACTCTCTGGAGCAAGTGAGGAGAAGTCTCAAGTTTCAGAAACTTGAAGACAGGTACAGATTGTTTTCAAGTTATGACCATAACTGTGAGTCCCACAATTACGGTTATAAGTCATGATGGGTGTAGTGGCGCAGTGGTTAGAATGAAGTATTGCAGGCTAATTCTGTCGACTGACAGCAGTTCGATCCTGACCGGCTCAAGGTTGACTCAGCCTTCCGTCCTTCCGAGGTCAATAAAACGAGGACCCGGATTGTTGGGGGGCAAATACGCTGACTCTGTAGACCGCTTAGAGAGGGCTGTACAGCACTGGGAAGCGGTATATAAGTCTAAGTGCTATGGCTATTGCTATGATAGTTGTAAAGCAGACCATCACATGACTAAACCTGATTTTGTGACCTTTTTCGCAGCAGCTGTTAACTGGATGTGGCAATTATTTAATATAAATAAATATAAATAACCTTTTGTCATTTTTATATTGTGGGCACAATGGCACACATAAAAAATGAAATTTAGAAGCCATTTGTACACCCTGGGCCACTTTTTGCAAGAAACTGGAAGTAAAAGCAGATTTCTGTCAAAAAACATCATAAATCATGATCACAGGACCACAGAGCACTGCAAACAGCCGTAAATGCCAAGTGCCCAAAATACAATCACGTGACACCGCACAGGGGAGGGGATGTCAGAACTTGGGAACCAGGACATGAGTAGCTTTCCGGGGGGGGGGATCCACTGAGACTTCAAATAGTTGTTCATTGATTGGTCATAAGACAAGGATTGCCTGTATCACATCTTCTCTCAAACTACCCTTCTGGAAACCAAAAGACAGTTGTGTTTTTTCACTAATCCAGCCAGAACTTGGTTTCTAGATATTTCTCCATCTTGGTAGCCCACGGACCCCAGGTCCCCCCTCACCTCTTTCCCCAAAGGCATCCCGCTGCCTAATGCACAGGTCAGTCCAATGACTTTGGCCACAAAGGTCTTGAGGGTAAGGTATTCCTTCAGCACCACACCACGCAGGATAGTTTTCATTTCTGGGATGCCGGAGCCTGTAGAGAAAGAAAAAGAAAAAGAGAGAAGAGAAGAGAAGAGAAGAGAAGAGAAGAGAAGAGAAGGACGAGAGAGAGAGGAGAGAGAAGAGGAGAGGAGAGGAGAGGAGAGGCGGAGAGGAGAGGAGAGGAGAGAGGGAGAGGACGAGGAGAAGCAGAAGGAGAGGAGGAGAGGAGAGGAGGAGAGGAGAGGAGAGGAGAGGAGAGAGAGAGAGAGAGAGAAGAGAAGAGAAGAGAAGAGAAGAGAAGAGAAGAGAAGAGAAGAGAAGAGAAGAGAAGAGAAGAGAAGAGAAGAGAAGAGAAGAGAAGAGAAGAGAAAGGGAAAGAGAGAGAGAGAGAGAGAGAGAGAGAGATGGATGAGGCAGAAAAGAAGAACCAGGAAAATCCAGAAAGAGACTTACTGGAAAAAACTCTTTCTCATTCAGGGTCAATGCCCACACAACCCATTCAACTATTTAACTTAGCCACTTTAAGACAGATGGACTTCATCTCCCAGAATTCCCCAGCCAGCAGGCTTCCAGCTGTGTAAATCTTCTGCAAGCATGGGCTATGGATCTGCTTCTTAGGATTCAGGGCAGTGAATACCTTGGTTTCGTTCCCCCTCTGCGGGAAAAGAGGAATCTCTCAAATACAGAGAAAACCTTTTTAAGGTTTTTGCAGAGGAAGGTGATCTGTTGGGCAGAGAGAACCACCTTTTAGGAGACTTCCCTGAGTTTGGGTCTCTGACGGAATTGGACCTTCCTTGTCCCCAGGCATTCCAGTAGGGATCAGAAAAGAAACGGGGCCGGCACGAGGTGGGTCCCCAGCTGTGCCTTCCAAACAGCTTGGGCTTCCTCCAAAGCAGCGCCTTCCTTTCCCACCTCTCCAGATCAGCACTCACCCACCGCCTGCGGGGCTAAGATCTGAGTAAAGCCGGCGGAGAAAGTGATGAGCACAATGGGGTAGGTAATCCAAGCCATGTATTGCAAGAAAACGTTGGTATTCAACCCACCGTACATCCACTTCTGGGCTGCAAGAGTCAAGGAGAGAGAGAGAGAGAGAGAGAAATGGGTTGCTTGTCAATCCACAGGAGATAATCCTCCAGGTTAAGTTGTCACCACGCAGGAAACTAAGCTAAAGTGATGCTTTTGCCCAGAAGAGACCACTTTCTCAGCATCTTCCCCCCAGAAATTGGAATGGCCCCAATCCTGTTAGCCTTTTGCAAGGCGCTGAAGTCCGGGCTGTTTCCCCAGGCCTTTGGATCAGAGGGAGAGATGAGCTGGACTTAACGGAGGTGTTTTTGTCTGCAAAGTGGGGCTGTTGTTTGTCCTTAAGACAGCACTACCAATAGCATTTAGACTTACATACCGCTTCCCAGTGCTTTACAGCCCTCTCTAAGCAGTTTACAGAGTCAGCCTATTTGACCCCCAACAATCTGGGTCCTCATTTTGCCAACCTCGGAAGGATGGAAGGCTGAGTCAACCTTGAGCCGGTCAGGATCGAACTTTAGACTGTGGGCAGAGTTAGCCTGCAATTCTGCATTCTAACCACTGCGCCATCACGGCTCTATGTCAGGTGGGGGGGGGGTTTCTATGCTTTAATTATTGTAAAACTGCTCAGGATCACAATAAAAAATAAAATAATAAATAAATAATAAATAAATAATAAAAGTCCTTGACTTAAGTCAAGCTCTTGGCCACAAGACACATTTTGGCTGATTTGCAGTGCCCAGAGTCATAGGGAGTGCTTTTTGCGGACGTTTTGCTGGAAAACAGGCATGTACTTGGGTTTGCTTGTGTGGGGTTATTTTGCAAAAAAGGCCACAGTGACCAACGGGTTCCTTTACGAGCACTGTGTTCACTTATGACCTGTTACGTTTACATAAACCAATGCCACAAGAAGGTTTGTCAGAATGGTGTCGTCCACATGCACCCACTTTACAACCGTACAACTTACAACCACAACGGACAGGCTCCATTACAGTCAAATGTTGAAAAATAAAATAAATAAAATAAAATAAAATAAAATCAAACAAAGTAAAATATAAACTAACAAATAAAATAAACAAAAAAGCAAATAAAAAAACAAAAAAAACTAAAATATAAACTAAAAATAATAAATAATAAAATAAAATAAAAATAAAAATGAAATAAAAAAATAAAAAAATAAAAAACACAAACAAAACTAATAAAACACACCTACCTCCCATCTAACAAAATAAAATAAAAATAATAAATAAAACAAAGTAAAATCCAAATAAAATAACATAAAAAATAGAAAGCAAAATAAAAAACCAAAAAACAAAATAAAAATAAAATAAATAAATAAAAATAAAATAAATACAATAAAAATAAAACTAAAACAAATAATAAAATAAAATAAAACAATTATTACAATTAAATTAAATTAAATAATTAAATTTAAAAAATTAATTAAATTAAAATTAAATTAAATTAAATTACATTAAATTAAATTAAATTAAATAAAATTAAATTAAATTAAATTTAATTAAAATTAAATTAAATTAAAATAAATTAAATAATTAAATAAATTAAATTAACAATTAAATTAAATTAAATTAAATAAATTACATTAAATTAAATTAAATTGCCTCCTTTAGGAAGCCTTGGCTCCAGAAGTCCTAGCCCAGGAGTTCTGCCTTTACAGGTCATAACTACAATCTTCTTACCTTGCAGGAAAGTTGCTATAGCAAAGTCCTATGGCCCAGCTACCCAGGCCTATCCGCGACCCAACAGGATCAGGAAGATCCAGTCTGCAGCCCACTTTGGAGATGAGAACTTTTGGCCCCGCCAGTACAGACTGCAAGAGAGAGAGAGAAAAAGGGACAGATGAGACAATGGACATCCATGGGGCTGCATCGCAGAGAAGTGGGATACCGGGAGAAAACCGCACTGGTCCATTGCTAGGAAACAATCACTTTTCAGAGAATACAGGCTGCGTGCAAGGAAATACAAATATTTGATAGAAAGATTGAGCAAAACAGGAAAAACTTGCCTGTATTTAGATTACAGGTGGTAAAATATCTCTAGCATTAGTACTCCATTTTATATCTATACTAACTACTACGACTACTACTTCTTCATCATAATCAGCAGTAATCATCATATCTCATCATCATTATTATATTATATTATATTATATATTATCATTATTATTATTATTATTATATTATAAGCTCAAAGAAATAAATCGAAAAGTACCAATGAAGAAAAAAACTAGGAAACACTGGGGCAGGCTAATACTGCAAGTCCCTTCTTATCAAGGAATTACGTAAAGAGGGATCTCAGATTTAGTACCAACCATCAAAACTGGAAAGATATTAAATAAAGTCAACAGTCAATTTAGGAAGAGCTTGAGAATAAAAGAATAACAGACGTGGAAGGGGGACCTTGGAGGTCTTCTAGCCCAGCCCCTGCTCAGGCAGAAACCTATTACCATTCAGACAAAATCTTTTTAAAAAACTTCCAGTGTTGGTGGAGCATCACAGCTCCTGGAGGCAGGTTGTCTCAACGTTAAGTTCTAACTGTCAGGAAATTCTCCTTCGTTCTAGGTTGCTTCTCCTGATGAGTTTCAATCCGTCTGCTTCTTGTCCTGCCCTCAGGTGCTTTGGAGAATAGATGGACTCCCTCTTCGTTTGCAGGCCAGCCCTCAAAATATTGGAACACTGTTTTCATGTCACCCTCGTCCTTTCTCTTCATAGGACATGACATACCCAATGCCAGCAACGTTCTAATATGTTTTAGCCTTCAGTCCCTAATATCTTTGTTGAATGAGATGCCCTAAGAATTTATCCTTTTTTTTTTTTGACACTGTGATGTAGTACACCTTTATGAGGAGGTAGATCTCTATAATGCTAAAAAGATCCAAAGTTTCTTTCAAAGTACATCGGACGAAGATACACTTGAAAACTCACATTAGGTGTCATTCAGCAAAAAAAATTAGAATGACTAGTTGGCCAAAAATGTAAGCAGTTAAACCATTGGTTTCTTTTTTTCTTTTTTTTTTTTTCTTTTTTATTTTTTTTTTGTTTTTGTTTTTTGTACGGCATTTGTGTCGGCTATCTTAATCAGCTCGTTCGTGCTTATGTCACCCAAGCCAGTCAATGTAATACTGGAAGGCAACCAAAAAATTGTTGCCCAAACTCTTAATTTCAAATGTGAAGAAGAGAGGAAAGTTCTTAAACCTCAGGAAGCAACCCTATGAATTGCATTGAATTTGTAACAATTTCAAACTGATGTTTTGTTCTGTCATTGACCTTTGGGGCAAACATGAGGCCCAAGTATGAACCTGCCCACCCCACAAAGCGACGGATTTATAAAACCCACAGGTAGTCCTTGTCTTACCGCCCATCGGTTAGTAAAGCAAAATTAACGGGGAATCAGATTACTTAACAACAAGTACTAATTTAAGAAACTGCACTGATTTACTTAACAAATTGTGGTGAGGAAAGAAAGGTAGTAAACTGGTGCAAAATTCAATTAACAAGTCCGCTTAGCAGCATCACTTTGGGCACAATATAAGTCAGTTGACCAAGGTTAGTCTCAACCCTATAGATTTAATCAGAGTTGGTCTTAACCAGAGAAACGCAGGGACTCGCCCCCCCCCAGAAATTGTTAACGACTTATCGTCAGTGCCAGGATCATTGATTCTGACTAACACCCACTTATCTATAGATAAAGGAATAGAATGTATTCTCATCCAGGTTTTATACTTTGTTACTTCCAGTCAACTAGGCAGAAGATGGAGAGCAACAGGCAGTAGAAGCTGTGATAAACAGACCTCCTTCAGATGAAGAGCCCGCATTTCACATCATGTGGGCCTTCAATTCCAAGGATTACCTGTTCGATTCCGAAACACTTGCAGGCAACTGCCTTATGATAGCTTAACGAGCAAACAGTACTCAATCAATCACGCAACCAAGTAATCAATCAGAATAGAACTGGAAGCGGACTGGAGGTTCTTATAGTCCAACCCCTGCTCAAGCAGGCGACCGTATGTCTCTTTTGAAAACCTCCAGTGATCGGAGCAACCACAACTTCTGGACGGCAGTCTGGAGGCAGGTTAATGTCCTCACGTAGGAAGTTTCTCCTTCATACCAGGTTGCTTCTCTTTTGGTCAGTTCCACCCATTGTTTCTTGTCTTGCTTTTTGGTGCTTCAGAAAATAAAGTTGACCCCCTCTTCTTTGGGCCGCCCTCAAATCTTGAAATACGTGACTATAATGTCCCTCCTAGTCCTTATTTCTTAGACTGCCCAACCAAGTCCTGAAGCGTTCCTCGTATGTTTTAGTCCCCAGGACTTAATCATCTTAGTTGCTTTCTCTGCATTTTTCCAAAGTCTCGACAACTTTTTTGTAATGTGGTGACAAAACGGAGCAGCATTCCAGGCGGGCCTCAATAAGCTTTTATAAATCCCGGTACTAACACCACCTGATTTTCATTCCACGACTGCGTGTGCTTGAACAACCATTGCTTTAGACCACGCACAAAAAAAAAGAGCAGGCTCCATTGTGCCGTAAGTCAAGGATGACATGTATTCATGAACTTACCTTAGTTGAGCCGGCCAGATTCATGCGCCTCGTTCTACCTCCACGGGCATTCTGGCATGACATGACACTAAAGAGTCAAACACACCGGGTATTTCTGCTTTTTTTCCCACAAGGTTTGTGCAGAGCAGATAGTGTACATTGAACCAGCTGGTCCTTTTGATATCAAACAGCGAAAGACACTTCCAGTGCCCCATCTGGTGACCACTGCCTGCCTGGGGGAGCCGAGTAAAGATGTCCCCAAACATTATGACTTCATGAGTAAGCCTACAGCCGGCATCCCTCCTTACTCCATGTATGGACAGCTGTTGGAAGCCAACAGCTGGGCTCAAAGGGGTGTGTGTGTGTGTGTGCTTGGTGTGTGTGGCATGGATGCACCTCGGTTAGGAAAACAGCCCTCTCGCTCTCCTGCCATTGGCACAGGAGGTAGCCCACTTGAGCAGAGGAGAGGAAAGCCAGGTCACAGCCAAGCCTACACAGGGGACACGGTCCTCTCCTGTGGCTGCATGCGCGAGTTGGCAACTTTAACAGGGAAACAGCTCAAGAAACAAGGCAAGCCGTGATTGCAACAGTGCTAAGGGATTTAGGAAGAGCCAGATCCCACAAGGACAATGTGTTTTGTGTGTGTTTGTGAGTGTGTGTGTGTGTTGGCCAAGTACTTTCGGCAACGGGGAGTCTAGATGGTTATAAAAAATGGAGAGGGAATGTTATTGCAAACGTTATTCCTACCGTTCTTTTTTGGAGGACTAATGCATCTTTGTTAAAATCAAGCCATCAAGAGGAATGTAACACCGAAGCGAACCCAGAGGTGGGAATGCTGGTTCTGGACTGCAATCCATGTCTGAATTTCGAACTGCAGATTCCAGGCGCAGGAGCCAGAAAACCGGGGAGGCAACGGAGCTCTGGATGAAAATGAAAAGGCCACGGGGCCCAATTGCGTCATGCTTACTAATACAAAATAATAAGAATAATAATGAGGAATAATAAGAATAATCATAATAATAATAATAATATAATAATAAGAATGAATAATAAATAATAATAATTAATAATTAATAATAATAATAATAATAATAATAATAATATAAAGTTGGAAGGGGACCTTGGAGGTAACGAGTCCAACCCCCGCTCAGGCCGGGCACCCCTATACCATTTTGGACAAATGCGCCAGTCTCCTTTTTTTTCTTAAAACTTCCAGTGTTGGAGCATTCCACCGATCTGGAGGCAGGTTGTTACACTGGTAATTGTATAACTGTCAGGAAGTTTCTCCTCAGGTCCAGGTTGGCTATCTCCTTGACTAGTTTCCATCCAGTAAGTCGTCCGGCCCTCAGGCGCCTGCTGAATAGGCTTGACCCCTCTTCTTGTGGCAACACCGAGTATGGAATTACTGCTATCATGTCCCCTAGTCCTCTTTTCATTAAACTTATACAGCTGGTCCTCGACTACAACGTTTGTTTGTTACCGTCAAAGTTACAACGGCCCTTGAAAAAAAGTGACTGAGACCCTTTTCACACTTACGAACCGTGCAGCCTCCAGACCGTGGTCCAAATTAAGATCCTTGGCAATTGTCTCATATTTACGATGGTCACAGTGTCCCGGGGGCTCATTTGTGACATCTTTTGCGACCTTCTGAAAGAGCAAAGTCATGGGAAAGAAGCCAGACTCCGTTAAACAAATCACGGTTGATCAATCCACAATCTGACAGGAAAGGGTGTAAAAGGGGGCAAAATGCATTCACAACGGTCTCGTTAGCAACAGAAATCTGGGGTCAGTTGTGTGGCCGTAAGTCGAGGACGATCTGTTACTGTCAGTAAAAATATGGCACCGGGGCGGACTGGCAGAATATGTAGGCGGGACAACAGCATCCATTGATGAGGAAAGATGGCAGCAGGAACTTAGCAAAAATCCCCAGTGCTCCCTCCCCAATAACCTTTCAGTAATACTTCCCTTCGTTCAAAGAAATTTGCCTGCCCACCTATCCACTTTGAACCTTGATCAACATGCAGACCGCCTCAGATTATGGACCAACACTGGAGCCAAAAAAAGTTCCCTGCTAAGCAAGGGAGTGGATAACTGAGTTGCGCCCCATTTTACGATCTTTTTGCACAACGGTTAACCCAGGGGTCTTCAAACTTGGCCCTTTTATGACTGTGACATTCAACTCCCAGATATTCCTCGCCAGGTACTCTGGCTGAGGAATTTTGGGGTTGAAGTCCACAAGTATGAAGGGGCCAAGTTGAAGACCCCTGGGTTAAGTGAATCACTGCAAGTATTAAGTGCTTTACGTGGTGTTCGGCGAATCTGGCTTGCCCATTGGGCGGGCTATGTAGGAAGCGCGCGGGGGAGGGTTAAAAGGGTGATCACATGACCCTGAGGCAAATTGCAACGGTCGCACTAATGACAGCTACCAAAAAAAAACAACAAACAAAAAAAAAGCCCTAAATTTTGTTCCGTGGCACAGGGAGGCTTCAAGATCATCAATGTGAAAAACCGTCTTGTCGCTTTTTTCGTGGTTGTCACTTCAAAAAGGTCACTAAATGAAGGGACTATCAGCGACTAAACCAGGTCACCGAAATAAACAGAAGCTGCAGACACACGACACATTAAGCGGTGGGAGGCCCACAAAGAAAAAGGGGGGGATTACTATTCTCCAAAGCTCCTGAAGGCAAGACAAGAAGACGTGGATGGAAACCCAATCGAAACCTAAAAATAAGGAGAAAATTTCCGACAGAACAATTAACAGCGGAAGACTGCCTCAGAAGTTGTGGGTGTTCATTATGAGGTTTTAAGAGAGATTGGACCAGGCCATTGTCTAATTGGGGTTGGAGGGTCTCTGCTTGGACTAGAACAGAGGTCCCAACACTTTTGGGCACATGGGGCGTTCTGTAGAGAAAGGTTGGTCATGACCAGAGAGGCGTGGTTGTGTGCTGCCGGCATCCCATGGATGGGGCTTTGCTGTTTTTGATTGTGCAGGACCGGTTGTGGCATGCACAGCCGGGTTAACGGTCACAGACGGGGTGTTGGGGGACCCCTGGACTAGAAGACTGCAAGGTCACATTCCAACTGTCATTCTGTTATTCTATATACTCAATTTAAGCGCCCCCCGTTGGGGATGGTGGCGTCAGTGTGTGTGTAAACACAGGGCTTTCAGTTTTCAGTTTGTTCACAATTCAGCCAATGTTATGAACCAACCACATGGTTTTTCTCATGCATGCGTTCTTTCTGTAATAGTGCCAATTTCCCAATGTCTGGTTGAGGCACACCCCCTATTCTTCCAGGCCAGAACGGTTAATCTGCTAAAACTGGGAGAAAGGTAATTGTAATTATTTTATATATCTGCAGGGTGTTCAGATTTAATTTGCACACAATATTTCCTTGACAGCAGCGATGTGTGAACGAATGTGAGGAGGGGCTTCTCTTAGCATGGTTAAAACTCTCATTGAAAGTACCAGGTCTTCCTGTGTCCAAGGATAGCGAACAGACACTTAGCCCCTTAGAAGCTTTGGAAAGAGTGCGAGAAGAGCAGCCAAGATGATTAGGGGACTGGAGGCTAAAACATATGAAGGACGTGCAGAAAAGGGCGTGGCTAGCTAGGAAGAAATGGACTGGGGTGACAATCGATAGCAGTCTTCCAACATCTGTCAGGGGCTGCCCAAGAAGAGGGGGGTCCAACCCATTCTCCAAAAGCACACAAGGCGGACAAGAAGCAACGGAGGGGAAACTACAAAGGAGAGATAGCAAACCTAGAATAAAGGAGGAATTCATAATGTGATAACAATTAATAATGGCACAGTTTGCCTTCAGAAGTTGTGGTGCTTAAGAAGAACCATTGTCCTGGACTGGTATAGGGTCTCCTGCTTGAGAGGGGGTGGCTAGGAAGACCCTCCAAGGTCCCTTAAACTCTGTCATTTGTTAACCCAGGGTGATTTAAACCAAAAAATAGCACCGTACGTATGGATCTGGCACATTCATCCGTTTAAACTAAATGCCATCGTTTAGGAAGAACATGAGTCCTACCCTCTGCTCTAGTTTGATTGGTGTCCAGGCAGGTGTCTTTGAGACAGGAGAGTTATGGTGAGAAAGGGCCTGGGAGGGGTTCATGTGACCCTTACCAAGAGAGTGGCGAGGTGGGAGAGGCCTTGATTATCTGGGAGATGAAAAATTCGCTCCAGGGGCAGTTTGAAAACACCCATTCAATGGTGGAAATTATCCTTTCATGCTCACACTGGGGAGATGAAAGAGAAAGTTCTTTTATTTTTGTCCCTATCAAAGGAGATCGCGTCCAGCCACGGTGTGTGCACCAGCTCCGTGTTTCTCAATTTTGGCAAATTTAGGCAAGCATCGGAAAGGCACAGCAACACTTTCTCTGCTGATTAATGATTCACCTGTGGAGAAGAGGGTTACCAGCATCAAATTTGGGGTGTGCAGCTAACGAGTAGGCTGACACTGGCGGCTAATCAGTGAGAAACTGATGAAGCGAGGCACAGCAGCGCCGCATTTTCTCCGCCGCATGAGAAAAGGCACATCTTCTTCCCCTGTCTGACATTTCTACAGTGGGGAAAAACAAAATAGGGTGACATCGAGAGCATCATGTCATAAGCATCACAGTCTGGTTTGAGGATCACTGCTTCAGACAGGAAGGCGGTGCAGAGAGTGGGAGGATGGCAAAAAGATCATTGGCAGTTCCCTCCCCCCATCCAGGACATAGCACAGAAGTTGCTTGAGCAGGTCCGTAAGATTATCTGGGACACACACATCTTCTTCACCTTTTCCTTTACCTTCTGGGAGGAGGGGGCTCCGTGGTATCCGAAGCAGAACATCCAGATTCAGCATAGTTCATTCCATACAGCATTAACCGTGGAAACTCTCAAGCTTCTCCTTGCGTTATATACTTCAAGATGGACAGTATTTAATATTTTCTATGTAAGTAGGGTGTAGGGTCTATATATATGTTGTACATAGTATGTTTAGGTGTGTGTCATGTATATGTGTCACTGAGAGGGGCAACTAAATTTCATTTTTATGTGTGCCATTGTGCCCAATATAAAATGAACAATAAAGGTATCTATCTATCTATCTATCTATCTATCTATCTATCTATCTATCTATCTATCTATTATAATCTATCTATCTATCTATCTATCTATCTATCTATCTATCTATCTATCTATCTATCTATCTATCTATCTATCTATCTATCTAATCTATCTCCTCTCTCTCCATATCTAACGTACCTACCTATACCTACCTACCTCGCCTATCTATCTCCCAGAATTCCCAGGTTGAGAATACTGCTCAGATCTTTCCGACACAGCCTGGGAACCTTCTCTTGCATTGCTCCAATTTAAAAATTTACACACTGGAGGTGTGTAATGCTCCATTGTTTCACTCTCTAAAAAACTCGTAAAATTTCGTATGTTCTATCGTCATTCATGGGTATTGAAGTTAGCAATCCATTCGACATACATTTAGGTGAGCTTTTCTGCTTGGTTTTCTTTCTTTTTGTTTGAAAGTTAATGACTGTGTGTTCAGGAGAGAGGTAAAAGGGCCAATAAGGGGAATACTTTTTGAAGTCAGGACCGAACAAAAATTCCCACAAAGAGGTCAGAAAGAGCAAAGAGAAAGACAAAAGAGCTTCTGTATGTCAGGACAACGCCCAAACGGCATTCAGCTCCGTGGTGTTTTGAAGAGCACCGTCGGCTCTTCAGATATTTGTGGGCAGGGTTCTCGCATGCTGTCTCCCATGAGACTCGAGAAAGAATCAACAGGAAATTCATCTCTAACTGAGCTATAGAATGCCGTCTTTCTGCAAGGATTCAGCCTGGAGCCGAGGCAGATCAGAAAGGGACTGTGAATAGTTTGGTGTATTTTTCTTTCCAAAGAGACAGGACGAGAGGATAGGAGAAAGAACTGAGATACGTGAACCGAAGGAATGGTCAAAGAGGGGAGCCTGGACGACCTGCAACAAAATGTCTATAGAAGGGAGTCTCCAAATTGGCAACTTTAAGATTGTGGACTTTCAGCTCCCAAGATTCTCAGTCAGCCAGTTTTTTAGCAGGTCAGTATCTTTAAACTGGCCCTAGCGTTACCTTAACCAGGGTCTTCAACTGGCCCTGTTATGACCTTGGGACTTCAACTCCCAGGAATCATCAGCAGCACGCCTGGCTGAGGAATTCTGGGAGATGAAGTCATAAATCTCAAAGGCGACGTTTGCAGCCCCCTGCCTTAAACTGTTCTACAAGTAGAACAGTGTTTCAGAGCACCTCTGCAGCTTTAATATGTGTGGACTTCAACTACCCAGAATTCAATATGGCGGGAAATCTGGGTGCGGAAGCCCACTGGTGCTAAAAGTTGCCAAGCTTGGAGACCCTCTGGTCTATAACCATAAAAATCCGCATCCATGGAGCAGGTTCTGTGCAAGATATGTTGAGTGCCAAGAGCGTGGAGCAATGGCAGAGACAAAAATCAAATTTTTTTCACCAGAAATCCACCGAATTTACAGAAAGAAACTTAATCTATGGCGAAGAAGAAACAAGCCTGGGGTGTGGTCAGAAATCTATGGGAATCAAAGCATGGAATTAGCATTGTTGCCGTAGGTCTTGGCCCAGGGCATTTCTTAAGCGGTCAATAAGTTAGAGCAGTGTTCCACAGCATCGCAGGAATAGGAATAATAATAGGAATAGGAAATAGGAATAGGAATAGGAATTAGCATCGAATAGAAGTAGAATAGATAGAATAGAATAGATCGGAATAGAATAGAAATAATAGAATAGAATAGAATAGAATAGAATAGAATAGAATAGAATAGAATAGGAATAGAATAGAATAGAATAGAATAGGAATAGAATAGATAGAATAGGATAGGAATAGGGAATAGAATAGAATAGGAATAGAATATAGGAATAGAATAGAATAGAAATATAGAATAGAATAGAATAGAATAGAATAGAATAGAATAGAATAATAGAATAGAATAATATAGAATAGAATAGAATAGAATAGAATAGAATAGGAATAGAATAGGAATAGGATAGGATAGGATAGGATAGGAATAGGAATAGGAATAGAATAGAATAGAATATAGAATAGAATAGAATAGAATAGGAATAGAAATGAGATAGAATAGATAGAATAGAATAGAAAGAATAGAATAGGAATAGGAATAGAATAGATAATAGAATCAATAGAATAAATAGAATCAGGATAAATCGGATAATAGAATAGAAAGAATAGAATAGAATAGAACTAGAAGAATAGAATAGAATAGAATAGAATAGATAGAATAGGAATAGGATAGAATAGAATAGAATAGAATAAATAGAATAGAATAGCATAGAATAGAAGTAGAATATAGAATAGAATAGATAAGAAAGAATAGATAGAATAGAATAGAATAGAATAGAATAGGAATAGGAATAGGAATAGGGAATAGAATTAGAATAGAATAGAAAATAGAATAGAATAGAATAGGGAATGATAGAATTAGAATAGAATAGAATAGAATAGAATAGAATAGAATAGAATAGATATAGAATAGAATAAAGAATAGAATAGAATAGAATATGAAGGAATGGAATAGGAATAGGAAATAGGAATAGGAATAGGAATAGGAATAGGAATAGGGAATAGAATAGACAGAGTTGGAAAGGACTGGAGGTCTTCTAGTCCAAATCCCTGTCAGGCAGGGAAACCCTTTCAGACAATCATTGTCCATCTCTTTGTTAAAAACCTCCAGTGATGGAGCACCCCACTTCTGGAGGCAGGGTAGTTACACTGGTTAACTTGTTCTAAATGTCAGAAATGTATCTTCATGCTAAGCGCTTCTGTCTTGATTAGTTTCATCCGTTGCTCTTGACTTCCTCAGGTGGCTTTGGAGAATAGCTGACTCCCTTATTCTTTGGAGGAAGCCAAGAGATATTGGAGCAATGCATCATGTCCCCCGTCCTTCTTTTTTTCCAATTTTAAAAAAAACCATAAAAAAAACAAAAAAAAAAAAAAACAAAAAAAAAAACTAGAATCTGGAGGCAAGTTGTTCCACTGATTAATTGTTCTAACAGTCAGGAAATTTCTCCTTAGTTTTAAGTTGCTTCTCTCCTTGATTAGTTTCCATCCATTGCTTCTTGTCTTGCCTTCATGTGCTTTGAGAATAGCTTGACTCCCTCTTCTTTGTGGCAGCCCCTGAGATATTGGAACATTGCTATCCTGTCACCCCTAGTCCCTCTTTTCTTTTCTTTTAAATTATACATACCCAATTACAGCAACCATTCTTTATATGTTTTATCCTCCAGTCCCTAATTCATCTTTGTTGCTCTTCTCTGTACTCTTTCTAGAGTCTCAACATCTTTTTTACATCGTGGTGACCAAAACTGGATGCAGTATTCCAAGTGTGGCCTTACCAAGGCATTGTAAATTGGTATTAACACTTCACGCGATCTTGATTCTATCCCTCTGTTAATGCAGCCTAGCACTGTGTTGGATTTTTGGGCAGCTGCAGCACACGGCTGGCTCATATTTAAGTGATTGTCCACTAGGACTCCAAGGTCCCTCTCTCAGTTATTGCTATTGAGCCAGGTGCCACCTATACTAGTGCATTTGGTTTTTCTTGCCTAAATGTAGAACCTTACTTTTTTTTTTTTTGCAATGAATTGCTTACAAAGCTTAGGAAAAGAAGGTCATCAAATTGGGTGTGAGTCAATCCACCTTCCTTGGTGATGGGAATTCTGATCCCAATTGTGGTTGCTAGTTGAGGACAACCTGAACTATGATAATAGCTGGATTCCCACAACATGGTCACCCACAAATGATCCAACCCCATTTCAGCCCAGAAGCATCACCTAGGTCAGGGGTGGGGAACCTTGGCTCTTTTACGACTTGTGGACTTCAACTCCCAGAATTCCTCAGCCAGGCACGCTGGCTCAGGAATTCTGGGAGTCGAAGTCCACAAGTCGTAAAAGAGCCAAGGTTCCCCACCCCTGACCTAGGGTGTAACTGAGCATTGCTCCAGACTTTCTTTCCTGCAGGACTAAGAAAACGGAAGCGCAGGTAGTCCTTGACTTACAACCCTTCATTTAGTGGCCATTTGAAATTACAACGGCATTGAGAAAAGCGACTTGCAACCATTTTTCACATTTACGACCATTGCAGCATCCCCGTGGTCACGTGATCAAAATTCGGCTGCTTGGCTCATATTTAGGACATTCTCAGTGTCCCGGGGTCATGTGATCCCCTTTTGTGACCTTTTGACAAACAAAAGTCAGTGGGGAAGCCAGATTCACTTAACAACCGTGTTATTCATATAACAACCGCAGTGATTCACTTAACCATTACGGCAAGAAAGGTCGTAAAATGGGGGCAAAAATGTCTCACTTAGCAGCATAAATGTTGGTCTCGATTGTGGTCGTAAGTCGAGGACTCTCTGTATACCTAGACTGGATCCTTTCTCCTCCCCTCCTCCTCCAGTTGCTCCCATTCAGAGAGGTTGCTAGAAAGTACAAGCGCACAGGATTTAAGCCGGGCCTACTTACTACGGCAACAGGCACAGCGACCGTGGTCGTACTCCAGAAACTCGGAGGAGCGCAGCCGCTCCTTCGGGGAGAATTTCCAGCGCTCCTGCTGCAGCCGGACGCGAGCCGCTTCGTCCTTGGCAAATGCTCCCAGGTCTTGGGTGTAGCGCCCATACATCTGGGGAGAAAAGAGAAAACAACGGGTGAAGGGCGCTGCCAGGGAGCGCAGAAGAAGATGGCTGGGTCCACCTTCACGCAGAGATCAAGAGGGAGCGTGAACCTGGCATCGGGACACTACAGAGAGAGGCAAGCCCAGACCCCTGTCTCTTTCCGCCCGGAAACTCAAAACGATGTGTGGGCTACAATCGCACAATACACGCAACCTGGTTACTGAATCTGCGTTCAGCGGATCATGCGCACCCAGCCTGTTTAATTAGCTCACGTTTGGATACACAGCGCAAATCCAAAAGAGGGTTAATTCTGTAAGCAGGTTAAACGCATTGTGTGAGCACCGGAGTAGCGTTTCTACGATGCCCTCCCAGCCACAGGCAGCGATACAAATTGAGGGGTCCTTGGTGCTCTCCGAGCTTGCTTGTTTTCTTGCAGACGTTTCATTACCCAACTAGGGAACATCATCAGGGCTACTAAGGAGTGGCGTTTGCTCTCTCTTTCTATATAGAATATAAACGGAGAGTAAACCCCACTCCTTACTAGTGCTGATGATGTTACCTAATTTGGGTAACGAAACATCTGCAAGAAAACAAGCAAGCTCAGAGAGCACCAAGGACGCCTCATTTCAACCCTGAACTTACAAATATTCTCCTTTATTGGTAGTAATATGAATTGGATGGATGGATGGATAACTTTTCATAGCCCAGAATTACATCTTGCTTTTTTGAAAAAGCCCGAATAGATGGGGCAACAAAGAGGGAGGGGGGAGCTGCATCCTACCTACAGGTAGTCCTCAATTTACAACAGTCCATTTAGTGACCGTTCAAAGTTACAACGGTTTTTCATACGACCGTTGCGGCATCCCCATGTCAGATGATCAAAATCTGGGCCCTTGGCAACTAACTCATACTTATGACGGTTGCAATGTCCCGGGGTCGCGTGATCCCCTTTCGCGACCTTCTGACAAGCACAGTCAATGGGAAAGCCAGGTTTCCTGTTCCTCCTTTCTCCTGAGGTCCTGTCATGGTATCTGGGAAAGACCTTGGCGCAGGGGTAGGCAACCTTGGCTCTTTTATGACTCGTGGACTTCAACTCCCAGAATTCCTCAGCCAGCCATGCTGAGGGGAAAGGGAGAGGTTTCCAAGCTGAGCCATGCCGGGTCAGGAATTCTGGGAGTTGAAGTCCACGAGTCATAAAAGAGCCAAGGTTGCCTATCCCTGCTCTAGCACAAGGGTCTTCAAACTTGGCCCTTTTATGACTTGTGGACTTCAACTCCCAGAATTCCTCAACCAGCCACGCTGAGGGGAAAGGGAGAGGTTTCCAAGCTGAGTCATGCTGGCTCAGGAATTCTGGGAGTTGAAGTCCACGAGTCATAAAAGAGCCAAGGTGGCCTACCCCTGACCTTGGGATTCAGAGCAAGGAAACCCTACGAAGGGATTGGCCAGATAAGTGACTGCATAGCTGGAAAGCGAGCAGGGCAAAGGGCTCCGAAGGGACTCTCCCTAGTTTCTCAGGCTGTAAAGGAGATGGCGATAGAACTGTACTTTCAGACCTGCAAGATTCTGTTCATGTGGCTTCAAAATAAAGATCAATGAATAAAGAACGAGCTTATCTGGTCCGGTTTCCTGTCCGATCGACCAGGAAATGCTGGCAGATCCTTAACTATCATTTTATCTTAAAAAGAGAGGAAACAAAGGTTCATGTGGAAGGCCAAAGTCTTGGGCTATCGGTGCCAGGGACCAGCTTCTTATCCATTCTTTGGGCACCGAAATAACATCAGACACAAATTCTTCTTTATCGATTGACTGGCATTCAGCCACTTAAGCAACGATGGGGAGAAAGCTGTTGTGGGTAGGTGAGTTCAGAGGGAGGGGAACCGTTCAGGGTCAGTCCCCCCCCACACACACCTCCCACCAAGAGCCTGGAATTTATGAAGAATTTTATTTATTTATTTATTGATGTTTACGCTGAAAGAGCAAGAGAGGAGCTAAGTCTACGATGCCACTGAGATTAACAAAGCCTTCAAAAGATGACAAAGATATCATTTGGGTTGTATTTGCCTTACTGTATATAGCACCGATAGTCCTCAATTTACAAGCATTCGTTTAGTGACTGTTTGAAGTTACAACGGCACTGAAAAAAGTGACTTATGACCGATTTTCACACTTACAACCATTGCAGCATCCCCCATGGGTCACGTAATCAAAATTCAGACGTTTGGCAACCGATTCATATTTATGACATTTGCAGCGTCCCTCGGGGTCACGTGACCCCCTTTTGCGACCTTCTGACAAGCAAAGTCAACGGGGAAGCCCGATTCGCTTAACAACCGTGTTACTAACTTAATAACTGCAGTGATTCACTTAACGACTGCGGCAAGGAAGGTGGTAAAATGGAACAAAACTCGCTTAACAACTGTCTCCCTTAGCAAAGGAAGTTTGGGGTCCAATTGTGGTCTTAAGTCAAGGACCATCTGTCCCATTCTGGCTGCAGTCATCCTATACAGTAACTGAGTTACTGAATTTGGTCCATTTTGGTATTTGCATAAAAACACTGAAGCCCTAAGCTCGCCAGACCGGCTGGGTTGTGTTGTGCAGGCAGACATAAAAAAAAAGCCATCGTACTAAACAAAACCTATTGATGGGATGGGGGAAGAGAATCACCCAACCTGGGAACTCTAAACCCAAATTAATGAAATGAAATTTTGCCTAACATGCTAAGAGGGTTACCCCCAACTTCCTACGATTCTATTCTCTTCCTACGATTCTATTCTCCAAAACACCTGAAGGCAGGACAAGAAGCAACGGATGGAAACTGATCAAGGAGAGAAGCAACCTAGAACTAAGGAGAAACTTCCTGACAGTGAGAACAATTAACCAGTGGAACAACCTGCCTCCAGAAGCTATGGGTCCTCTATCGCTGGAGGTTTTTAAGATTGGACAACCATTTGTCTGAAATGGTATAGGATCTTCTGCTTGTGCAGGGGGTTAGAGCAGGGGATTGGACTAGGTGACCTCCAAGGTCCCTTCCAACTGTGTTATTGTTATTGTTGTTATTGTTATAGATCAGAAGACTTCCCGTCCACCTCTATTATTCTGTAAATAATGTGGTGGACTGAACATGCCAGATCACAAACTGCCCACCCTCATTTTAGCTTAGCTAAATTTGTGGGTGAACCCAGTGTGCACGTTTCTGTGTGCTTCCTTGCGTGTGGCATGATTGCATTTGTGCTTTCATCATTTGAGTAAACATCCATAGAGGTGCAAACATGCTCCTTCAAAGCAGCAGGGTAAAAACTGCAAAGCGATCCAGCTTTGATAAAAACCAGACCCAAACTTTTAACATTGTGCCCAGACAAAATAGTAAAATATAGGTTCTCCTGTTTGAGCAGGGGGCTGGACTAGAAGACCTCCAAGGTCCCTTCCAGCTTCTATTCTATTCTATTCTATTCTATTCTATTCTATTCTATTCTCCACACACACCCCAGTGATTTTCTGCTCATCTTTAAAAAAGAAGGAGGACCATCTTGTTCACTGCTGGCAAATTCTTCACGAAGGCAAAAAGACTGGAAACCTGATTAAGGCAGATGGCAATAAAATGCATTTCGGGGAAAGGGGAAATTTATTTTTGCTCAGTTCCCTCTACCCACGAAAGCTGGAGCACAGGGCTTGTCAAGGCTAAGCAAACACTTTTTTTCCCAGTGATGTAGAAGCCCAACAATATAAGACAGATTAAGCGGTTATTGGGCTGATCTGTAGCCATTGTTCTCCCATACAATGCTCCTCTCAGCCAGAAACGGGCAAAGGCACTCGCAAACAGCTGGGTCAGATCAGGCCAGCCTGAGCACCCACACAGCATCACAAAGAGGTTAGTCTGGACAAGGGTGCCAAAACTGCCTCTTGTATCATGGCCCCAGCCCTAGCAGGGGGCTAGACTGGATGTCCTCCAGGATTCCTTCCGACCCACTTATCCTTTGCAATACTAGGGTATGTCACAACAAGCATCAAAAAAGCCCAATACAGGGACCCCTCAACGACCACAATTGAACCCCAAATTTATCTTGCTAAGGAGAGACATCTCTTACGTGAATTTTGCCCCATTTTACAATCTCTCTTGCCACAGCAGTTAACTCAAGGGTCTTCAAACTTGGCCCTTTTATGACTTGTGGACTTCAACTCCCAGAATTCCTCAGCCAGGCACACGTGCCTGGCTGAGGAATTGTGGGAGTTGAAGTCCACAAGTCATAAAAGGGACAAGTTTGAAGACCCCTGGGTTAACTGAATCCCTGTAGCTGTTAAAGTTAGTTACACAGTGGTTAAGTGAATCTGGTTTCCCCATTGATTTTGCTTGTCAGGAGGTCACAAAAAGGGAGCGTGTGACCCCGGGACACTGCAACCGCCATAAGTATGAGTCAGTTGCCAAGCATCCCAATGTTGATCACGTGACTATGGGGATACTACAATGGTCATCAGTGTGAAAAATGGTCATAAGTCACTTTTTTCAAGGCCGTTGTTAACTCCGAATGGTCACTAAACGAACTGTTGTAAGTTGAGGACTGCCTGTATGTCAGAGCAAGCATCAAAAATAGCCCAGTATGATTTTTCCTCCTTATAATAGCTGTTCTCGCTCAGAAACCTACAAGCGAGGTGTGCTGGACAGGTATGGCTTGCTTCCCGGTGAGCAACTGAGATTAAGATTTTTAAGTTCTGTTTTTTTCTGCTGTCTCTGGCTATGGTCACTTGCACTCTCTAGATGAGGGGTCCCCAACCTATGGTCCACGGCCTAGTACTGGGCCGCGGCCTGTTGGACACCGGGCCCCGGGAATACCTTGCGAGCCCTGCCCCACGTGCGGTAGCACTGCCATGTGGGCACTAGCGGCCCCATTTGCGCACACACGAGGATGCTAGCACCGCTGCCAGCGTCACATGGGTGCCAGTGCGCGTGCTGTGGGTGCGCATGGCCCGTTTGCAGTTGCACACTGGCGCCAGCGTGTGCACCATGGGTGCGCACGGCCCACTTGCCCACTTGCTCTGTTTCCCTGCTGCTCCCTTTCCTTCCGGGCTGCCAAGCTGGAAAGTTTGGGGAACTCTGCTCTTGATGAGGGGTCCCCAACGCCCAGTCCATGGACCAGTACCGGGCTGCGGCATGCCAGCAACCGGTCTGCACAAACAAGCAAAGCCCCATCCATGGGATGCAGGCAGCACACAAAACCACCCACTCTCCGGTCCGCGGAAAAACCTCTCTCCACGGAACCGGTCCCCAGTGCCCAAAAGGTTGGGACCTTTGCTCTAGGCTAGGGTTTTGTTTATTTTTTTGTCTTTCTTATTGACAGTTGTTAAATCTGGGATGTTATAGGGCAGGGCTCCTCAAACATGGCCATTGTAAGACTTGTGGACTTCAACTCCCAGAATTCCCCAGCCAGCCAGAAGTGGTTCCCGGGGGGGCTTCAGCATTTGAGACAAGAGCGAGGAAAGATCTCCGGCTTTCTACAGGCCAGTAATTGGCTTCCAAAGAGGAATCTGCCAGTCCTGCCTTTTGAGCTATGAGATGTCCTTGCAGCAAAAACTTGCAGTCTGCGGTCCCTGTTTTAGACAATTCAGTGCCTTTGGCCAATGTTCTAGCAAGCCCTGTCTCCCTCCCCCCCCCCGCCCCAACTTTTGTCACAAAGCCATGTCCTCACCCAGCCACCTTTATCCTACGCACACCCATGACCTTCTGGAGACATTCCAGGAAGATTTTGTATTTCTTCAAACTGTTGAATTCCCTCCAGGCACCGTTCTTTTATCCTGGGAAAATACCACTTTCAATACCCTGGAAATACTCTAGTTTTCTAGGTGGATTTTCTTTTTCTTTTCTTTCTTTCTTTTTTTCTTTCTTTCTTTCCTTCCTTCTTTCCCCATCCCTCTCTCCTTCCCCTCATTCTCTTTCTTTCTTATCCTTCCTTCCTTCCCTCCTTTCCCTTCCTTCTTT
Source organism: Azemiops feae (assembly GCA_023970755.1). Lineage (NCBI taxonomy): Eukaryota > Metazoa > Chordata > Lepidosauria > Squamata > Viperidae > Azemiops > Azemiops feae. The sequence goes on along the minus strand of JALGBA010002790.1, from coordinate 55,268 downwards.
CCTTTCTTCTTTCCCCATCCCTCTCCTTCCCCTCCTTCTCTTTCTTATCCTTCCTTCCTTCCCTCCCTCCTTTCCCTTCCTTCCCTTCCTTCTTTCCCCCTCTCTCTCTCCTTCCCCTCATTCTCTTTCCTATCCTTCCTTCCCTCCCTTTCTATTTTCCTTCCTTCCTTCCTTCCTTCCTTCCTTCCTTCCTTCCTTCCCTTCTTTCTTTTCCCCTTCCCTCTCTCCTTCCCTTCATTCTCTCTCTTTCTTATCCTTCCTTCCTCTTGGCTGGTTTGCTAATGTAAAGATGGTTATGTCTTCCTTTATTTCTGCTGACTGCTTTGCCAGGACATGGTGTCCTTCACTCGTGGCAGAAGACAAATCAAAGCGTGAAACAGTGGTTGCAGTTTTCAGAATTTCTATGTGCCAGGATGTTGCAGGCACCCGTGATTTATCCATCCAGTGTACAATCTTTTATTTTCAATCTACTTCTACTAGTTGCGGAAACCCAAACTAATTTGGGGTATTTGGGGTTTCTTCTCCATTCCGTATTTTTTACTGGTTCTTTCTTCCTACTAGGACACAAGTCCTCTTGTCTTCAGTCTTATAGGATTTTTTTTTGTTAAATTTGCTTCATCTATCTTTTATTTCCTCTTGTAGAAATATAAGCATACATACATACATATAGATGTATCCTTACATACATTAAATAACAATACAATGGAGATTTTAATATCAAGTAATTAGTTAAAGACTGAGACTATTATATAACTAATACTTTGATGGTAATTGGAGTGTTTTTTTCCTTTTTTTTTTTTACAGTATATTCAACATAAAACAGAATATCAGAGTTGGAAGGCATGTCCACTAAACAAGTAGCAGTAACTTGAGGACTAGCTGCACTTGCATCTGATGCACAACCAGAGGTAAATCAGATGGCCTAAATAGTTTCTTCCAACTTTATGCTCCAATGATTTTATATGATTCAATGAGCTACTCAAAAGGCAGAATTCTCCAACCCAGAATTTACAACTTCTGCCTCCAGAAGCTGTGAATGCTCCAACATTGGAACTTTTTAAGAAGAGACTGGACAACCGTTTGTCTGAAATGGTATAGGGTTCCCTGCCTGAACAGGGGGTTGGACTAGATGACCTCCAAGATCCCTTCCAACTTCTTCTTCTTCTTCTTCTTCTTATTATTATTATTATTATTATTATTATTATTATTATTATTATTATTATTATTATTATTATTATTATTATTATTATTATTATTATTATTATTATTAATCTTTTATTCATTAAACATGAACCTCAGTCAATTGAACATTCAAATTGGCTGGCGCTGATGGTTGACACGGGTTGCTACCAGCATCCTAGGTGTCAACCAGGTACCTCCTTAAAATGTAAGATGTTCCGAGTAGCGCAGTTTTTTGTAACACTGCTGGAGTTTTTGCAGGAAGCTGCAGTTTCTTGAAATATTTTGCAAAGTTTTTGGACATAGTTCCCAGTGCCCCGATGACAATGGGTACCACTGTTACACGTTTCATCCATAATCGCGCAGTTTCGATGGCCAGGTCGCGATATTTCGTAATTTTTTCCAGTTCTTTTTCTTCCACTCTGGCATCTCCTGGTACAGCGATATCAATCAGCTGTACGCTTCGGTTCTCTACAACTGCGATATCTGGCGTATTGTGTTCCAAATGGCGATCTGTCTGTATTCGAAAGTCCCACAAGATCTTCACCCTCTCATTCTCATTCTCATTCTCATTATTATTATTATTATTATTATTATTATTATTATTATTATTATTATTATTATTATTATTATTATTATTATTATTATTATTATTATTATTATTATCATTAATCATTGCACAGTCAGCCAGATGTTCAGACTGGATTTGGCATTTTGTCTACCTATCGAGTCCTTACCAAGGACCTGGGATAGGCAGATGTGGATGTTTGATGGTATTACAGATATCGTTGCAGGATGGAAGCAGTTCCTAGTAAGGCCGCCTTTTGCAATTGACTAATGGCGAATTTGTCAATGCTAATGGTGTTCAAGTGGTGCTCCAGTTGTTTTGGGATTATCATCATCATCATCATCATCATCATCATCATTCCCTGCTCATGGAAGATACCCTATAATATTCCAGACAAATGACTATCCAGTTTCTCCTTAAAAACCTCCAGTGTGGAAACAATCTGGGAAACCCTAACCCATCCATGCCTGCGCTCTCTGTTTTGGGATCCAGCAACCCAGATCTCTGCTGAATCCGATGTTTTACATTCCCTTTCTTGCCCCAGAAAGATCTGTGCCCTCCTCAGGGCGCGACGTTTGATTTCAACAGCCCCGCTGGCCTTTGCAATGTAAGCCCTTCGCTTGTTTTCCAGCAACAATGGCTTGAAATAACACAGCCAAGCTAGAATTTGGGAATTGCTGACCTCAGTGGAGAAAGCAGCATGGTTGGGGGGGAGGGGAAGGCGGGGGGGGGGGCTGGCCCCCTGCCTAAGGAGGAAGCGTTGAGTGTGTCTAATGCTGAATCTCCTCCTTTGAAGCTGAGGGAAAAGCCATGTCTACAGAATGCAGGTTTAAATTTTGTGTGTGGGGGGCGAATGTGGGGGTGTTGGAAATAAGATTTAGGCCATAGTTGTACAAGCTTGGCAACTTTGAAGTCCCGTGGACTTCAACTCCCAGAATTCCCCAGCCAGCCAGGCTGGCTGGGGAATTCTGGGAGTTGAAGTCCACAGGGCTTAAAGTGGCTGAGATTAGACACCCCTAGGCCGTAGTAGAGAGGTCAGACTGGAGGTTTTTCTTTTGGGATTAATGGAAAACATTTTTTTGGGGGGGGGGAAGTCGTGGAACTTCGTTTTTCTACATGATAAACTGCAGTGAGATTATCGTAAGATGGAAAGATCTGGCACCACCCACAAAGGAGGAATGATTGGTGAAGATGATCAAACTTGCTGAGATGGCTAAATTAACTTCTTTGATCAAAGACTCTACCTCTGTTTATTGCTGACTGGAAACCTGCTATAGACTTTTTGTTAAAAAAAAAAAAAAAAAAAGGAATTTATGATTTATTGTTTTGATGATTAGACCGGATTATAGAAAGGAATGTTGTGTGGTAATCCCAGACTAGGCAGAAGTAAATTTATAGTTGTACTTATAACTGCTGTAAAGATTGGAAGCTATTTCTTTGTATCTTTTGTCTTTCTTTTCTATTTTTCTTTTCTCCCCTCCCCCCCCCCGTTTCTTGCAGTTTTAGTTTCTCTCTGATATTCTTCTCACTTTAGTTTTCATTAAGTTTTTATCTTCCTTTTTAAAAAAAAAAAAAAAAGTCAACCAGCCGGCTTTCATAGCCAAAGTGAGACTAGAACTCACTCTCTCTAGCCTGTCATAAATACAGGCCAGTTGCCCAGTGTCCGAATTTTGATCACGTGACCAGAGAGACGCTGCAACGGTCGTAAAAGTGTAAAAAAGGGGTCACAGGACACTTTTTTCAGTGCCTTCGTAACTTTGGTCGCTAAACGAGCGGTTGTTAGTCGAGGACTAGCTCTAACCCAGGGGTAGGCAACCTTGGCTCTTTTATGACTCGTGGACTTCAACTCCCAGAATTCCTGAGCCAGCCACGCTGAGGGGAAAGGGAGAGGTTTCCAAGCTGAGCCATGCCGGCTCAGGAATTCTGGGAGTTGAAGTCCACGAGTCATAAAAGAGCCAAGGTTGCCTACCCCTGCTCTAAACAAACCCACAGTTGGGGAAAGAGGTAAACAGCCCCCTCTCAGCTCCCTGGCCCACTTGTCTGTGTGTCCAAGGCCACGGGGTACAAACCAAGCCAGGGCAGCAATCTGAGTCACGCTGAATCGATCCAACAAATCTCTTTCCTGGGCTGCTTTAAGCAGCCCCAGTTGCTGCCTGGGAACAACAGGGGCTTGTCAGGTCTAATCCAGGCAGACCAGGAGGGAGCCCTGCTGGTAGAAATACTTGATCTCCAGGCCTTCAGTTTGCAGACCCCAGGCCTTTCGAACTTTCTGTTCTCCAGGCAGATTTCCCATAAAAATATTACGCAGAGCGATGAAACTATACTGTACTAACCGGGGAGGGGGGGGGGTTTGAGAGAAAATGAGACCTGGCTGAGCTGTGCCTCCAATGGTTCTGTAGAACAGGGGTCTCCAAACTTGGCAACTTGAAGACTTGTGGTTTGGTGGTAGCAGTGCCTTGGATCAGGGGTCCCCAACTCCCGGTCTGTGGACCGGTACTGGGCTGTGGCATGCCAGCAACCGGTCCGCACAGACAAGCAAAGCCCCATCTGTGGGATGCAGGCAGCATACAAAACCAAGCACCCTCCGATCCACGGAAAAACCTCTCTCCAGGGAACCGGTCCCTGGTGCCCAAAAGGTTGGGGACCTCTGCCTTAGATAGACGGTCCGTGCAGAAAGTGGTAAGGACAGCCGAGACGATTATAGGAAGCTTGCTCCCCTGGATTCAGGATATTGCTTACAAGCGTTATGTGCTTAGAGCTCGAAGCGTTGTTAGAGGCCACACACACACATTTCACGGTCTGTCCTGTTGCTCCCCTCTGGGAGGAGGTTTCGAAGTATTTATAGCAGAACTACCAGATTCTGCAACAGCTTTGTTCCTTATGCCATCTGTCTGGCAAAGTCGCAGGATTCTTTTTTTTCGCCATGCATATGTGTACATTCAAACTAGACTGTGATGTTTGTCTGTGTCGTGTGTGTGTGTGTGTGTGTGTGTGTGTGTGTATAATGGTTACCTTTTGAGAGCTGAATGCAAAGAAATTTCATTTTAATGTATGCTGATTAGGGTACATTTAAAGTGACAGTAAAGTTGCCCAGCTTGGAGACCCCGATGTAGAAGATAGGAAGGGCCTTGCCAAGAGCTCTCTGTAGAAAAGGATGGGAGGGGCGGGAATTCTGTCTTGGCACCGCCTAGTTGCTGGATGCAGAACTTGTAAGCTGCACATTTGGGGGCAAATTATAATGCAATGTTTGTCAACCTTGGCAACTTATAAAATGCATGGACTTCAACTCCCAGAATTCTCCAGCCAGCATGACTGGCTGGGGAATTTTGAGACTTGAAACTCACGTACTAGCAGTCCTCAACTTACAAACATTTCTTCAGCAACCATTTGTAGCAATAAAATGTTGGAAAAAGTGACTTAGACTGGGCTTATACCCAGTGGTGGGATTCAAATATGTGAACAACCGGTTCTCTGTGTGGATGCCGCTTCCGGAAGTCCGTTCTGGGCCTGCCGAACTGGTGCCAACCGGCTGAACCCCACCACTGCTTATAACCACTGCAGCATCTCCACGGTCACATGGTCACAATTCGGGTGCTTGGCAACTGGCATGTACTTACAACAGCTGCAGAATCCCAGGGTCATATAAATTGCCATTTGCAACCTTCCCAAGGAGTTTTCAACAAGCAAAAACAAGGGGGAAAGCTGGATTTATTTAACAACCGCAGCGATTCCCTTAATGACCATGGCAAAAAGTTTGGAAAATTAAGCATGGTCACAAGATCACTTAATGACCGCATCACGTAGCGACAGAGGTTCGGGTGGCCAAATGTGGTCAGAATTAAAGGAGTTACCTGTATCTTAAAGTGGCCAAGGTTGAAAAATATTGTTCCAATATCTCCTGGCAGATCCAAACCGAACAGTGTTACTTCCACAAGAGTTCACTATCTTCTCATATACAACTTCCAGCTGCAAAAGAAGCTGGAATACAGACCACAACTGACCCAAAAATCTCTGTCGCTAAGTGAGACAGCTGCTAAATGAATTTTGACCCGTTTTGCCACCTTTCTGGCCACAGTTGTGAAGTGAATCGCTGCAGTTGTTAAGTTAGTAACACGGTGGGTCAGTGAATTCGGCTTCCCCATTGACTTGGCTTGTCAAAAGATCGCAAAAGGGGATCACATGATCCCGGGACACTGCAACCGTCGTAAATATGAATCAGTTGCCAAGCATCCGATTTTTGATCACGTGACCCTGGGGATGATGCAACGGGTGTAAATGTGAAAAAGGGACATCAGTCACTTTTATCCGTGCCACTGTCACTAAACGAACTGTTGTTAAGTTGAAGAGTATATGTGCCAGAAATGACAACATTGTATTTGGGAGGGCGGCGATATTAATTCCTGATTTTTTTTTTTATGTTTTATTGATTTTCTAATTTTACATTTAAGTATTTAAAAAGCAACGTGATGACTGGGTTGATCGAAAATTCAATAACATACAAACATCTTTAAGTGCAAGTCTCAAACTACCCCATTAAATATTTCTTCTCTTTTCCCCTTAGTATTTACTGTCTCATACTTAAAGCTAATACAATTCTTATTATATGAATTGAATAAAAACAACATTCTTACATTTATCAATAATTTTTAGCTTATACATATGCTGATTATTTTAACATTCAGTCTTTATAGACAATCAAAGTCCTAATTAGTTTTTTCCCAATTTTTAGTTTCCCATTCACATTTAAATTTAACATTTAATATTTATAATTTCCAAGTTTTAAGTGACCAAAGTTCCCTTTATCACAATTCATCACAAAGTCTAGTATTCAGGATATATTTCTTATCTATTTGAATGTATTCAGTCACTTTTATCCATGCCATTGTCACTTCAACTAGTCGCTAAATGAACTGTTGTTAAGTTGAAGAGTATATGTACGAGAAATGACAACATTGTATTTGGGAGGACGGCGATATTAATTCCTGAATTTACTCACCACCATCAAACCACGCTTGGCCTCAGCTCCTAAGCCCTAAACCAGGGTCTTCAAACTTGGCAACTTTAAGTCTTGTGGACTTCAACTCCCAGAATTCCTCAGCCAGCCCTGAGGAATTCTGGGAGTTGAAGTCCACAAGTCTTAAAGTTGCCAAGTTGGAAGACCCCTGCTCTAAACCAAGATTTATGAAATTCAGTGGCTTGCAGAAATTAAGAGAGAACCGAATCAGCCCTGTTATGGCTTAACAGCCTAAGATGCTTAACCAGGTAAGTCAAAAAGCAGCAGGTGCATTTTTACAATGTTGGGGAGGTGGGGATGGTGGAATTGTACAGGAATGTGGAGAAGATAGGGATCATTAAGGGGGTCAACTCAGTTGTGGAAAACTGGAAAGCTTAAGAACAAAACTCTCAATAGCCTTGCACTGATAGTGTTTGGTTAGGTTTCAAGACTCGGTTATTATACCCTGTAACAATAAAGTGGCATTCTTGGAATATTTGTGACGTCTGTTTCCTGAGTTAGGCTACTTCAAAGTGTTGACCGTCTTTAAAACAGATAATCCTCGACTTACAACAGTTCATCAAAAGACCGTTCGAAGCTACAAAAGTGAAATGACCGTTTTTCACACTTATGACTGTTGCGGCATCCCCATGGTCACGTGATCAAAATTACGGACGCTCGGCAACTGACTCGTATTTATGACCGTTGCAGTGTCCCCGGGGTCACATGATCCCCTCTTGTAACCATCTGACAACAAAGTCAATGGGGCAGCCAGATTCATTTAAAAAACGTGTTACTAACTTAACAACGGCAGTGATTCACTTAACAACCGTGGCGAAAAAGGTCGTAAGATGGGGCAAAATTCACTTAACAAATGACTCACTTAGCAACAGAAATGTCGGGCTCAATTGTGGCTGTAAGTCCAGGACTACCTGTAGTCCAGTAATGTTTCTCAACCCCAGGAACTTTAAGATAGGTGGACTTCAACTCCCAGAATGCCTTGGCCAGAATGGCTGGTAGGGCAGGGTGTGGGTAAATCTTGGCTCTTTTATGACTTGTGGACTTCAACTCCCAGAATGCCTTGGCCAGAATGGCTGGTAGGGCAGGGTATGGGTAAATCTTGGCTCTTTTATGACTTGTGGACTTCAACTCCCAGAATTCCTGAGCCAGCATGGCTGGTTCAGGAATTCTGGGTATTGAAGTCCACAAGTCATAAAAGAGCCAAGGTTCCCCCACCCCTGGAGGGCATTCTAGAAGCTGAAGTCCATCCATCATCCAATTGCTAAAACTGAGGAACACTGACTTAGTCTTTGGTTGGGATCCTGTCCCAACTGAGGATGGCTTCATTCAGTAGGCAAGCAGGTTGTGTGAATGCCGGCCACGGGTGAACCCACCCTTCGTGTCCCAGCACAGAATAACGGAAGGATTTCCAACAAGAACTAAAGGGCTTAACTCTATTTGTGTGAGCTCAAAGTGTGCGCAAGCAGGCCAAAATGTGCGTGCAAGAAGCCACAATGTGGTAGCACTGCTGTACTAATTTGATTTCTAAGGCACCCCTTGACAGACGACATACGTCTCTGGGCAGTGAACAGGAAGTTACAAGCAACAATAAAAACATTAGCAAAAAAACTAACGACACTTGGGTCAGTGCACATGTCTATATCAATAACGCTTTCAAAACAGGTTGATCTAACTTCCTGGCCCAATGCCTGGACAGAAAGCCAAGTTTTTAATGTCTTATAGAAGGCTATCAGGCTCAGGGACATCGGAATTTCAAGAGAGATTCTGTTCCACATCTTGGTGGAATAACAGAATAACAGATCTGTACGGGACCTTGGAGAGAATAGAATAGGGACTAGAATAGGGACTAGAATAGGGACTAGAATAGAATAGAATAGAATAGAATAGAATAGAATAGAATAGAATAGAATAGAATAGAATAGAATAGAATAGAATAGAATAGAATAGAATAGAATAGAATAGAATAGAATAGAATAGAATAGAATAGGAATAGAATAGGAATAGGAATAGGAATAGGAATAGGAATAGGAATAGGAATAGAATAGGAATAGAGCTGGAAGGGACCTTGGAGGTCTTCTAGTCCAGCCCCCTGCTTGAACAGGAGAACCTATACCATCTCAGACAAGTGACTGTCTAGCTTCTTCTTAAACATCTCCAGTGATAGAGTGCCCACAATTTCTGGAGGCAAGCTGTTCCACTGGTTAATTGGGAGGTTTCTCGTTAATTCTAGGTTGCTTTTCTCTTTGTTCAGTTTCCAACCATTGTTTCTTGTCCTGCCCCTTACTCAAGCGGGAAACCCAGTACCATTCCAGACAAATGGCTGTCCAGTCTCTTCTCAATAACCTCCAGTGATGGAGCACCCACAACTTCTGAAGGCAAGTCATTCCACTGATTAATTTACTGTCAGGAAATTTCTCCTTAATTCTAGGTTGGATAATCTCCTTGATGAGTTTCCATCCTGGACTTCTTGTCCTGCTCTAGTGGAATGAGAGGTCAGGTCATATTCCTGAGCTCCCAACGAATGGCAAAGCTTCAGAGAGGGGGACCAAGATCGGCCCATCCTAATGGATCTTGTGGGACAAGCAGAGATGGTCAGAGACTGAGACAGTCTTACAAATAAGCTGGTTTTAGGCCAAGAAGGGCTGCATAGATGGCAACCAACACCTTCGGTCGTCCCTGGAATTGTACCTACTACAAGCCAGCACACTTTGCAAAGCACAAGTAGTCCTCAACTGGCAGCCATTTGTTTAGCCGTACAAAGTTACAAATGCCCTGCAGAAAAGTGAACTCATAATCTTTTTTTTTGCACTTACCGTCACTGTCACGTGATCAGAATTGGGGCTCTTGGCAACCAGCATGTATTTATGACAATTGCGGTGTCCTGGGGTCATTGATCACCATTTGTGACCTTCCCAGCCAGCTTCCGACCAGTAAAGTCAACGGGAGAAGGCAGATTCGCTTAAAGATCATTTAATTCACATCACATAATGCTAGGCTGCATTAACAGAGGGATAGAATCAAGATCACATGAAGTGTTAATAGCACTTTACAATGCCTGGGTAAGGCCACACTTGGAATACTGCATCCAGTTTAGGTCACCACGATGTAAAAAAAGATATTGAGACTCTAGAAAGAGTACAGAGAAGAGCAACAAAGATGATCAGGGGACTGGAGGCTAAAACATAAGGAACGGTTGCTGGAATTGGGTATGTCTAGTCTAATGAAGAGAAGGACGAGGGGGGACATGATAGCAGTGTTCCAATATCTCAGGGGCTGCCCCAAAGAAGAGGGAGTCAAGCTATTCTCCAAAGCGCCTGAAGGCAGGACAAGAAATAATGGATGGAAACTAATCAAGGAGAGAAGCAACCTAGAATTAAGGAGAAACTTCCTGACAGTTAGAATAATTAACCAGTGGAACAACCTGCCTCCAGAAGCAGTGAATGCTCCAACACTGGAAGTTTTTAAGAAGAGACTGGACAGCCATTTGTCCGAAATGGTATAGGGTTTCCTGCCTGAGCAAGGGGGTTGGACTAGATGACCTCCAAGGTCCCTTCCAATATTATTATTATTATTATTATTATTATTATTATTATTATTATTATTATTATTATTATTATTATTATTATTATTATTATTATTATTATTATTATTATTATTATTAATTTATTAACAATCGCCGTTATTCGTTTAACCATGGCAAAAAAAAAAGATCATGCAATCAGGCGCAGTTTGCTTAATAACTACCTTGCTTAGCCATGGAAATTCTGACCCAATTTTGGTTGTAAGTTGTGGACTACTTTATAAGCCACTAAGTGTCCCCAGGATGTAACTTGGGACACTTAGTAGCTTATAAAGTAATAACAGAGAGATAAATAAACAAATAAATAGAGGCGTTCCAAATAGCCGAACCTGTGCCCTTCAGATTCCTAGTCATGGGCCAGCCATTCAAGCTACTCCTTATATTCTCGCTGGCAGTAGCCAGAAATATTTAAAAGTTGAGCATTCCCACAACCTAATATACTTCATTAGTTTTTTTTAAGCTTCAGTAGGCTATCTCAACCCAATCTCCTTGGTTAGTTTATAGTTCAAGGTAGTGTAGAAAACCCAAGTCAGGTTTATAGGGGTGTGGTCCTTGACGTACAGCCACAATTGAGCCCCAAATTTCCATTGCAAAGCAAGATGGTTGTTGAATTGAGTCTTGCCCCCTTTTATGACCTTCCTTGCTACAGTCACTAAGTGAATTACTGCAGTTGTTGGGTTAGTAGTACGGTTGTTAACTGAATCTGGCTTCCCCATTGGCTTTGCTTGTCAGAAGGTCGCAAAAGGGGATCCCATGACCCCAGGACACTGTGACCGTCATAAAATATGAATCAGTTGTCAAGCATCTGAATTTTGATCATGGGAGTATAGGGGATTCTGAAAAATTATCATAAGTTCCTTTCTTTAGTGCCACTGTAATTTTGAAGGGTCACTGAATGAGTGCTTGTAAATAATAATAATAATAATAATAATAATAATAATAATAATAATAATAATAATAATAATAATAATAATAATAATAATAATAATAATAATAATAATAATAATAATAATAATAATAATAATAATAAAGTTGGAAGGGACCTTGGAGGTCATCTAGTCCAACCCCCTGCTCAGGCAGGAAACCCTATACCATTTCAGACAAATGGCTGTCCAGTCTCTTCTTGGCTGTCCAATCAAGGCCTTCTCGTGTAGGGAGAAAAAGTAAACCTCCTACAGTACAGAAAATATAATATGCATTGGAAGAAAAAATATCTCCAAGTATCTAGTCATCAATTCAGCTGCGAAACCAACTATCGTTTGAAGACCTGGCCTTGTTCTCTGCTTTGACTCCAACACAGAGGTCCTTCTGCTGGTGAGAAAAGGAAGGAATCCTCAAGAACATGTTGTGCAAGACTGCGAAATCAGGAAAAAGCACCCAGCAGAGAGAGCATAAAACCCAGAGTCATAAAAAGAGATTAACACAGAAACTGCTTTTTGGTGATAAGAAAGATACCGGAGAAAAGATCAAGGTTATCAAGTGGCAAAACCTGAATGGCTAAGGAGGATCTTGCAGCCAACTGGGGTTGGGTAAAAAGAAGGAAGAGCAGAGCGTGCCACCAGCCTTGAAGGTGAACCACCCAAACAAAAGCAGTTTCCTTGGAAAAATACATAAGAGAAGCAAAGTGCAGGATTAAAAGAAGAGCAAGGCAATTGTGGGAGGATCTTCTCGATCCGTTTTCATATTTGTGCACTGACTTAGCGAAAACTGGGCTTATACCGTTTACAGCTACTGCAAACTGAGACAGTCAAACATGATTCTCGAATGTGGCCGTGTAGCTTTCTTAGTGACAACACAGAAATAATTTGCTGTCCCTCCTTCTGGGTGGTTTCTTAACATCCCCATCTAATACGCAGTCCTAAATTGTCCCTGTCTTCTCTATTCAAGCAGCAACTTGGTTTTCGTAGAGGTTTTTTTCAATAGCAGGCAAGGAATCATCATCTCAAAGCAGAGATCAGCCAATTTCTAACACAAGGTTGGTCAACCCCTTTAAGACAGGGGTCTTAAAGCCAGCAAACCTGGCTGAGGAATTCTGGGAGTTGAAGTCCACAAGTCTTAAAGTTGACACGGTTGAGGACCCCTGCTTTAAGATGTGTGAACTTCAACTCCCAGGATTCTGATTCTAATTCTTTAGATTCACTTCTAATCGAAATGAACGTTCACCAACTTCGGTACGTTGTGAGAATACAACCACTTGCCTTCTGCTTAACCTAGTTAAGCTGTTTCTTCTTCCGAGCATTTTTCCACAAGTGCACGGTCTGCTTTTTTTTCAGACCAATTGAGTGTTGATCCATTGGTTGCGACAGGAATTGATAGACCGGCTTGTCGACCAAATCTGTTGTCATGGGCTAAGATAGAATGATTGGCCCAAAGTCACCCAGTTGGCTTTCACGCCTAAGGCAGGACTAAAATTCACAAGCTCCTGGTTATTGGCCCAAAAGCATCCAGCCAGCTTTCATACCTAAGGTGGGACTAGAACTCAGACTCCTGGTGATTGGACAAAACCACCCAGCCAGTTTTCATGCCTAAGGCAGGACTAGAACTTACAGTCTCCTGGTGATTGGGCAAAGTCAATCAGCTGCCTTTCATGCCTAAGGCAGGACTAGAACTCACAGTCACCTGGTGACAGGCCCAAAGTCAACCAGCCAGCTTTCATGACTATGGCGGGACTGGAACTCAGTCTCCTGGTTTCTCACCTGACGCCTTAACCACTAGAGCTATGTTGGCTTTTACCCAAGCATATCTTGGAGTACAAATAAAGACATCAGGAACAGAACTTCAGATGGAAGATGTGTTTCCCCAAGGATTGACAGTTCTCTCCAGGAGGAACTGAAGAGATACTCAGTAGATTGTTAGGATGTGAAGACAGCTAAGTTCCCGTGACAGATTGTTAGGATGTGAAGACAGCTAAGTCCCCTGCTCTAACCACCTTTGTTAGGTTTGGTCATCTCCACAAGAAAGAGTAACAAAAAGATCTTGGCAGGGTAACATGGACATCCTGGTCTCCCAAGCCATAGCTAAATAAGGATCACAAACTCACAGAGGGCAACTTGCTGATTGTAAGTGTCAAGCTTCAGTTGCTAACCGAAGTTTCACATTTCAATTGCCGATTAAAGTTTCAGTTCTGGCCAGGAAACCCAGACAAATTTCCCAAACAACCAGCAGAATCTGTGCCTCGGGCACACAATAACCCAAGTCCCAGCACACCCACGGAGGGCTCAATTACAGTAACCTTCCAAGGGTAAAGTCAATCTTGCAAAAAGGGTCGCAGGAATCAAAGTTTTTCCCATGAGAATTCTATTTTTTAAAGGAAGCCTTTAAATGCGAAAGGGGTCACTCTTTTGAACCTCCTTTCCTAATACAGGTTGCCCTCAACTTATGACCGCAGTTCTGTTGCTAAGTGAGATGGCTGTTAAGTGAACTTTGTCCCCCTTTGTTGCCACAGTCGTTCTCTGTTGACTTTGCTTGTCAGAAGGTTGCAAAAGAGGATTGCATGACCCCAGGACACTGTGGCCGTCATAAATATGAGTCAGTTGCCAAGTGTCTGAATTTGGGATCACGTGACCATGGAGATGCTGCAACAGTCATGGGAAAAACAGTCATAAGTCACTTTTCTGCCATCGTAACTTCAAATGGTCACTAAATGAAGTATGTAGAGTAGAGTAGGGTAGGGTAGAGTAGAGTAGAGTAGAGTAGAGTAGAGTAGAGTAGAGTAGAGTAGAGTAGAGTTGGAAGGGACCTTGGAGGTCTTCTAGTCCAGCCCCCTGCTCAAGCAGGAGAGCCTATACCATCTCAGGCAAGTGACTGTCCAGTCTCTTCTTAAAAAATTCCAGTGATGGAGCGCCCACGATTTCTGGGGGTAAGCTGTTCCACAGGTTGATTGTCCTCATTGTCAGGAAGGAATTGTTGTAAGTCTATCGGTACTTTAAACTTGTGTTGAACGGATCCTGTTAAAACAGGATCCTTTTTCTACCTTGTTTAGGGAGACAAACTTTGGGCCACAATGATTTTATCTTCACAACCACTTGGTAAGGTAGATGAAAGGGAGACAGTGGCCACCACCTTCCAAGGTAGAGGGGAAATTGGATCCCAGGCTCAGGGGTCTAATTATGATGTAGTTTGTCTTGTAAACTCAATCAGGGGGCAGGGAGGGGATATATGAGCTGGGCTGCCCAACACGTTAAGATGTTTATAAACTGGCATATACTGGGTCCACACAGTACGCTGGGCCAATCACATATCGGCTCCATGCAATAGATCAGGTGTCTCCAAACTCGGCAACTTTAAAACATGGCTGGCTGGGGAATTCTGGGAGTTGAAGTCCACAAGTCTTAAAGTTGCCAAATTTGGAGACCCCTGCAATAGTTGAACCCAAACAGTGTTATCAGCTCACGGTCCTTTTCTTGAGCTTTGCACAAGGTTCTCCCTGTTGATTGCAGAAAAGAGAGATCCAGATTTATTAAATTTACAGGTAGTCCTGGACTTGCAATCCTTCATTGGCCAACTGCCTGAAGTTATAACGGCACTGGAAAAAGTGACTTAGAACTGGTCCTCACATTTATGACCGTTGCAGCATCCCGGTGGTCACATGATCAAAATTAGGATGCTTGGCAATCTGCACGTACGTGCAATGGTAAACGATGATACCACTCTAATGGCAGAAAGTGAAGAGGAACTAAAGAGCCTCTTGATGCGGGTGAAGAAAGAGAGTGCAAAAGTTAGCTTGAAACTCAAAATTAAGAAAACCAAGATCATGGCATCCGGCCCTTTCAATTCCTGGCAAATAGATGGGGAAGAAATGGAGGTAGTGACAGATTTTATCTTCCTGGGCTCCAAGATCACCGCAGATGGGGACTGCAGCCAAGAAATTAGAAGACGCTTGCTCCTGGGGAGGAAAGCTATGGCAAATCTAGACAGCATACTAAAAAGCACAGACATCACCCTGCCAACAAAAGTACGTATAGTCAAGGCCATGGTTTTCCCAGTTGCAATGTATGGCTGTGAAAGTTGGACTATAAGAAAGGCTGAGCGCCAAAGAATTGAGACCTTTGAACTCTGGTGCTGGAGAAGACTCCTGCGAGTCCCCTGGACTGCAAGGCGATCAAACCAGTCAGTCCTAGAGGAGATCAACCCTGACTGCTCTTTGGAAGGCCAGATCCTGAAGTTGAAACTCAAATACTTTGGCCACCTAATGAGAAGGAAGGACTCACTGGAGAAGAGCCTAATGCTGGGAAAGATTGAGGGCAAGAGAAGAAGGGGACGACAGAGAATGAGGTGGCTGGATGGAGTCACTGAAGCAGTAGGCGTGAGCTCAAATGGACTCCAGAAGATGGTAGAGGACAGGAAGGCCTAGAGGAACGTTGTCCATGGGGTCGCGATGGGTCGGACACGACTTCGCAACTAACAACAACAACAATGGTAAACAGCGTCCTACAGCATTATGGGATCACCATTTGTAACTTTGGCAGCCCGGACTCCATTCTACCCCCACTCTCCCCAAACTTTTAAAGTGGCCTGATGGATGCCCGGTGTTGTGAGTTTTCCACAAAGGTGCCAAACTTTCCATTGCGGAATATTCCAATCCTAAAAAAGGGTCAACCTGAGATCTTTTTGGAAAATTTGCCGCATTCCGAAAGGTGGCCAGGATTAGGGAAAGCATGTGTCACACACTGAAACCAATATTTGCTTTTCCAGTCAAGAATTGAGTTCCTGTTAATTACCCTTAGCATACAGGCTGGGGAATTCTGGGAGTTGAAGTCCAGGCACCTTACAGTTGCCAAGCTTGAAAAACGTTGGCTTAAAGCTTCTTTATTTAGTCTAGCTTTCCTTCAGGAACACGAGACAGTTTTGCTCAGAAGTGGAAGTAGAACTACATCCTTCTATTCCTAGTCCAACGCCTTAACCACTACACCAGCTGGCTCTCTCTCTCTCTCTCTCTTTTTTAATAAAGTTTTATTAATTATTTTTTATACAATTCAATAGTAATCATTCAACAAAAACGGGTTGTTTGAGTATCTTATTCACTAATACAAATTAAATTCCTGATCCCTAAATCTTTTCTCTAACCATGGATAAAATAGGTCCCAAGTTTGAAAATATTCTGTTTTCTTCTTTTTCTTTCAACCTTAAAGTAAGTCTGTCCATTTCCGCACAGTCTAATATTTTTTTTAATTATTTCTTCTTCTGGTGGCGTTTCTTCGTTCTTCCACTATTGTGCAAATATAATTCTTGCCGCTGTTATCACGTGTAAAATCAAATATGTACTTTGCTTACCACGTTTTTCTGGCATGATACCTTTCCCTGACTGTAGAAAGTACCTGGACGTCCATCTCACTTACTGCGTATCCTGAAAACGTTCTTCTCAACTTACAACCACAACTGAGCCCAACATTTATCTTGGTAAGTGAGACGTGTTAAATGGGTTTTCCCCCATTTTATGATCTTTCTTGCCTCAGTTGTTAAGTGAATCATCGCAGTTGATAAGCTAGTAACCTGGTTGTTAAGTGAATCTGGCTTCCCCATTGATTTTGCTTGTCAGAAGGTCGCAAAAGAGGATCACGTAACCCCGGGACACTGCGACCGTCATAAATATGATTCAGTTGCCAAGCAGTTGAATTTTGATCACATGACCGTGGGGATGCTTCGAAGGTCATAACTGTGAAAAACAGTCATAAGTCACTTTTTTCAGTGCCGTTGGAACTTCAAACGGTCACTAAACAAATAGTTATAAGTCGAGGACTATCCCAGTGATGCACTTGACTTGACAGCCCCTTGCCTTTCCTATGGACATCCCCTCGTTATGAAATTTTTTTTAGTGACTTCGAAGAGTCACTAAATGAACTGTTATAAATCGAGGACCACCTGTACACCTTTCACCCACATAGCATGTCGATATTTGTGATATCTCGCAGAAGACTTTGTAATCGAAATGACCCAGAAATATGAGAGAGAGAGAATCAAATGGCTTTAATCTGCTCATTTAATTCTGATTAGACAAAAGACCATAAAAAAGGAAAGTTAGTCCATAAAGCAATCAAAACCCAACATTAGCCAACACCTTCATGTAAGGAACAACTAAGAGGTCACAAAGTTTCTGAATCTTCCAGGAGGTGTTTGCAGATCATATGGAACAACAAGGCCGCCAACATGGGAGAAAAGGAAATGGTGAAAAGGAAAGGAAAAAACAATCTATCAGAAAAATAAAAAGATTCACAAGGGTTCCTGCATGCTAGCAGAGTATAGGTCTCTTAGGGTCCATAAAACATGCTCAAAATCTAAAGTGGGAGTTTTCATTTTTGCCCTCACAGCCTGGATACTTATGAAATGAACTTTGCAGACCATCAGGACCAGCTAACCAATTTTATTCAATTTTAGGAGGTCACGGAATCTCCATTAGACAATTCTATTTCATTTATAAGCTTTCGTGAGTTGCAACTGCATTCACACGACACCTTTGCCCAAATCAGATTAAAAAAAAACCTTGCTAAACCTGGTTAGCATTTATTAGGGTTTACGAACTTAATCATCTCTTCGGCATCCTCACATCCCAGGGCAATATATCACATTCAACCAGGTGCCCTTCAAATAGGCAGCACAAAATTCTGGGCCACTCTGGGGAATAACACGAGTTGCGTTGTGATTGCACACATCTGAAAAGAGCCAGGTTGCCTGGTGAAAGCTAATTGTGGGAAATTGAATTAGACAGGCATATTTTGATTTGTGAGCATAAACTTTCTTTCCATTTGCTTTCTGGAAATTGTGCAAGCAGTTCTCCATTTTTTAAATAGGAGAACGCTTCTGAACAGAGATACATTCTTTCCTCTTATTTTGACAATGTTGGAATTTAGACTCTCTGGGACAGAGAAACAACAGCTTCATCTGTGTTTGCTTTTTCTCGACAACACCTCCCCGCACATACACAAATGCATGCACACACACAAACAAACTTTTTAGAAAACCTATATAAGCATTCCAGAACTGGCATGGAACAGCCAGAGGGCAATCCACTTCTAAATATGTTTTCCAAAGCCTACAAAAAAATAACTTTGTTTAAAAAGACTACAACACAGCAATGACATTTTGACAGCAAAAACCCATCACTCATAAATACTTCTAATGCTTAAATTCTCTTTGTGCAATAACGGCCCGCAAAGTATCAACCTACTTAAGTAGGGTCCCAAATCCAGTTTTCTGGATTTGCACAAGGTAATAAACTAATCAAATGGTCTGAACAACAACAGAGAAACATCTAACTAATATTAACACTACACAAACGCGGCATGCTGTGCAAATATAGTTGCTAGGTTTATTTGTCTGCAATGTGTTTGCTTTATCCATTGGATGAAATTAATAGGCTATCCTGTTAAGCCATAATATGGCTTATATCGCATAACATTTAACACCGCAAGTTTGTTCCTTTAATTGGGCTCACACTAATTCAAATGTGAATCTAGCCAACTTTACTTGCTGAGAATATGAATTCCAACAAGACACTGTTTTTTGAATGTGGAGTTTCTCTTCACCCAACATTCAAGGCTAACTAATTTCCATACAACAGCACACATCTGAGAGATTGTGAAATGAGATTTTCCCATTGTACTAAGACAGAATGTGGTTTACAAATCATAGTTCATGGTTTAGTGTGTTGCGCAAATCCAACCAACTTTGGCTTAGCTTAGAGAGTATGGTCCAAACTAATCATGGTTTTGTGCAAGCACAATCAAAATGAGAGAGACGGGCACACTGTTATCCTACAATTTGGAGCAAGTGAAGATCTGGGTCTAGGTTTCCCTATAATCACTACTTGGCATGGATTCTTAACCCCATAATCTGCTCCTAGAGCAATTCAAGCCAAGAAAACTTCAGCATTTAACTTAAATAGCCTCCACAAAACTGGTGATGGAGAACAGGAACCAACCAGAAAGAAGAATCTGGCAGAATCGAGCTTCTAAGAGAGGGGTCTTCAAACTTGGCCCTTTTTATGACTTGTGGACTTCAACTCCCAGAATTCCTCAGCCAGGCACGCGTGCCTGGCTGAGGAATTCTGGGAGTTGAAGTCCACAAGTCATAAAAGGGCCAAGTTTGAAGACCCCTGCCATAAGTGACTTAAGTCAGTTAGAACAATTCATCAGTGGAACAACCTGCCTCCAGAAGTTGTGAATGCTCCAACACTGGAAGTTTTTAAGAAGAGACTGGACAGCCACTTGTCTGAAGTGGTATACGGTTTCCTGCCTGAGCAGGGGGTTGGACTAGATGACCTCCAAGGTCCCTTCCAACATTATTATTATTATTATTATTATTGTTGTTGTTGTTGTTGTTGTTGTTATTGCATCTGACTACCTGTACATCAAGATCTAATCCTCCAGAGCAGTGGTCCCCAATCTTTTGGGCTCCACAGTCCAGCAGTGGCGGCAGGCGGCAGTGGCAGCAGGCGGTGGAAGGGGATGATTTTCTCCGCGCAACCTCATCCCGCACATGCGCACATGGAGCTTCGCATGCTCGCCTGTTGCTTGCGCGGTCCGGTTTCCGACGGGCCACGAACCGGGATTGGCCTGCGGACCAGGGGTTGGGGACCCCTGCTCCAGAGGGCACCGCGTTGGACAATGAGTTTGCTTTTTGAAAAGCTTTCCTAGATTAAAACCGGGGAAGAGTTTTCCATTTTTAGGCTACACACACACACACACAATCGTTCCTGTTATATTCGCTTCCATTCCTCCCAATTAGCAATGTTCCAGATGGCTGCAAGTAAGGGAACTCAAGGGTGCTGGTCCAATTATCAGGATGACAGCGATGACTGATAAGATGCCTTGTCCTTCTTTTGTCCAGAGCTGAAACAATACACTTTCTTTTCCCGGCCTAGGAGAAGGCATTCCTCAACCCTGCCTACTTTCGTCTCCTGGCCGGGGCAAACTTCAACAATCAAAAGTATTTTTTTTTTTTTATTATTTATTTATTTATTTATTTATTTATTTATTTATTTATTTATTTATTTATTTATTTATGTATGTATGTATGTATGTATGTATGTATGTATGTATGTATGTATGTATGTATGTATGTATGTATGTATGTCTGGTCTGCTAGCTTCAAGCTCCAACAGGATCTTTCAAACAAAGTAGCCGGGGAGACTTTGCCCAGCTAGAGGCTGGCATTTCTGACCCTATCATTAAGCAAGCGGTCAGTTTCTTTATTCTTCTCGTCCTTTTATTCTCAGAGAAAGAAAGGCCTGGGCAGGATTTTCCGTCCCAGAAGGCTGTTCCCCCAGGATGAGGGTGTCTTTTGCTGTTTTCCTGGAGTCAGCCGAGGGGCCAAAATTCCTGACAGGCTTCACCAAACAGCTTTGAGCAGGCCGGGTTCAAGAGCCAGCAGATGCATTTGTACACTGTTATTAAGTTGGTCTGTTGTATATTTTTGTCACTTTCCATTTGTTTCCTTATCGCTTGTCCCTCTCTGGCCTCCCACAGAAGCCTTGGGCAGCACCTCAAAGACACCTGACCAACCTCCCTGGAGAGGTTATGTGGTAGATTAATAACCTGCTTTTCATTCATGAGCTCAAGGTGGCCTTCACCTCCTCCTTCTCCTCCTCCTCCCACTCCTCCTCTTTTCAGAAAAAACAACCTTTGAAGTAGGTTGAGCTATTAAAGAGAACTGGGTCAATTCCACAAGTCAGTCAGCTTTTGCCCCAAATAGCTCATGGCTGCCGCCCACCTGGTGGGACAGCCCCAACCTGTTAAAGGGCAGGGCGCAATTGTTAAGAGAGGACCATGGATTTTCTTGACAATAGCATGGAAGTGTTTAGCATCCTCATCTTCTAGGACAGGGGTCTCCAAACTGGGCAACTTTAAGACTTGTGAACTGGACAGCCATTTGTCCAAAATAGTATAGGGTTTCCTGCCTGAGCAGGGGGTTGGACTAGATGACTTCCAAGGTCCCTTCCAACTTTTTTATTATTATTATTATTATTATTATTATTATTATTATTATTATTATTATTATTATTATTATTATTATTATTATTATTATTATTATTATTATTATGTTGTTGTTGTTGTTGTTGTTGTTGTTGTTGTTGTTGTTGTTGTTGTTGTTGTTGTTGTTGTTTTAACTTCCAGAAATCCTCAGCCAGCATGGGAGTTGAGGTCCACAAGTCTTAAAGTTGCCAGGTTTGGAGAGATAATTTTCCTGGTTTCTCAGTTTAGTCTGCAGCCTTGGGATCTCTTGGTGGTCTCCTTGCCCTTCTCTCTCTATGCCTGACCCTGCGTAGCTGCCTAGTTCAAATAACGTTAGAAGGAACGGCCACTGTTGGAGGTAAATAACAGGATTCCTTTAGGTTACTTTGAAAAATCTTTGCCCGAATGCCACACAGATTTCTTGGCTACAAGATTTCTGCTTTACATCTCTCTCTGCACCTTCTCTGACAAATTCAGTTCGCTTCGCCTTCCTCACTATGCCACCACACAAATTATCTCACAATGCACTTAATCCACTTTCCGGGTTTAAATAATACACTGCATCATCTAGTGAAGCGGCTGCTGCATTCACCCAACGCGCTAAGCCACTCACAGGTGTGCACAAACTACGATTAAAGTTAATCAAACATAGGATGCTGTGGGAATTGACCTGCTAGCTAGGATTTCAGCTGCCTGGACTTAAGCGTGTGGTGAGAACATGAGCCAGGGGGTGATGCCCATCATGGTACTGCCCACTGGGGCAGTTCAGGAGAAAAACCGAAACCACAATATCCCAAACACCTTCATTTCCGCTGCAATCTTCCTGGCTGCAGTTCTCCAAAATTTCCTGACTTTTTTAGAGGCTCTACTAGCGCAAACACTCTGGAGTCCTTGATGCTCTCTGTGCTTGGTTGTTTGCTTGCAGACCTTTCATTACCCAACTAGGTAACATCATCAATGCTAGAGAGTGTGGGGTTTTCTCCCTGTTTATATGCAATAGCTTGCCCTGCCAGTGTTGCTGGAAGTGTGGTTTTCTCCTTGGTAGTTCCTTGATTGTGGTATTGCTTTCTGTCTCATTTAATATTTAGATGTTATGTATATGTAGGGGTGTGGGTCCAAACGTACGTTGTATATAGTATGTTTAGGTGTGTGTCATGTATGTGTTCACTTTGAGAGCGGGCAACTAAGTTTCATTTTTGATGTTTGTCGTTGTGCCCACAATAAAAAATGATAATAAAGGTTATCTTATCTTATCTTATTTGTCTGGTATTAATTGCTGCTTATCTGGGTGTTGGTTACTGGAAAAGTACGAACTACGAGGAGAAAAGCTACACCTCCACCAAGACCAGCAGAGCAAGCTATTGTCTATAAACAGGGAACAAACTCCACTCTTACTTCCACTGATAATGTTACCTAGTTGGGTCATGAAAGGTCTGCAAACAATCTAATTCAGAGAGCACCGAGGACCCCACAGTTCAATGTAAGCTACAGATATTCTCTTCTGTTGGCCATTCATGCTTTTATAGCATTTTCCTACTGCAAATGTCCTTCTTTGGGATCCCTTTGCACAACCTGTCCTTTCCCTCGTGGCTTGCCAAGACTGGCATCAAACTCAACACCAGAGAAAAACTTGCTCGAACTGAGTGTGTCCACCGTGTAAGAAAAGGATAGCTCAAGACGCTGCCAGGTCCAAGAGAGGCAGATAAGAGCAAAAAACGTGTTCTTTCCATGGTTGCATGAGCTGTGTGAACACACCAACCTCACCAATGAAGTTGGCCCCTGTACTCTTGTCATTGTAACCAGGGGTCTAATGCGAAGGTGGCCAGACCGTTATATTTCTGCGCTTTTTAGTGATGATGAGTTGGTTATTTCCGGACTGCCTATTTTACGTTTTTGTTTTTTAACCGCAGAGAGTGGATGGGTTGGGTTAATATAAAAATGGTGTGCTGGTTCAGCATTAGGCTAGAAACCAGGAGACTGTGAGTTCTAGTCCCGCCTTAGGCATGAAAGCCGGCTGGGTAACTTTGATCCAATCACCAGGAGACTGTGAGTTCTAGTCCCGCCTTAGACAAGCCGGTTGGGTGACTTTGAGCCAGTCACTCTCTCTCTCAGCCCAACCCACCTCACAGGATTGTTGTTGTGAGTAAAATAGAAAAAGAAAGGGGCATTATGTATGTTAGCCTGCTAGAATAGAATAGAATAGAATAGAATAGAATAGAATAGAATAGAATAGAATAGAATAGAATAGAATAGAATAGAATAGAATAGAATAGAATAGAAGCTGGAAGGGACCTTGGAGGTCTTCTAGTCCAGCCCCCTGCTCAAGCAGGAGAACTTGAGCTGCACCCCAAAATATTTTCCCTTCTCCTTTTGCTTGGCCATAGGATCCAAGGGGCACCTATGCAGAAGCTGGCCTGCTCCATTTGATATCTGGGAAAGCCAAAATCTGTGCAGATTCCCACCGTTCAATTACCTATACCAATTGGCTTGTCCAACAGATGAAGCTACAAAGACTTCAGTGTACCTGTCGGATCTTCCACTGGACTGACAGCATGTGACCGCAATGCACGCGGACAGGGGCAAACCTAGATTTGCTGTCCACCTCTACCAGTCCCCCACCAGCTAGCCCCGTAACTTTCACAAGCATCTTCTGAGGAAGAGAATTCCCGATTCTCTCCTTCTTGCACCCATTTCTGACTGTGATGCCTGGGCTGGTGCATCAGAAATGCATCTATCTAAATAAAATATAAAAATATATAAAATCGGAGACTAAAATATCTGAAAAACGGTTGCAGGAAATAGCTATGGCTGGTCTAGAGAAAAGAAGGACTGGGGAGGGGGGGGGACATGATAGCTGGATTCCAGTAATTGAGGGGCTGCCACAAAGAAGAGGGGGGGTCAACCTATTTCCCAAAGCACCAGAAGGCAGGACAAGAAACAACGGATGGAAACTAATCAAGGAGAGAAGCAACCTGGAATGAAGGAGAAACTTCCTAACAGTGAGGACAATTAACCAGTGGAACAGAAGTTGCCTTCAAACGTTGTGGGTGCTCCATCACTGGAGGTTTTTAAGAAGAGTCTGGGCAACCACTTGTCTCAAATCGTATAGGGTCTCTTTGCTTGAGCAGGGGGTTGGACTAGAAGACCTCCAAGGTCCCTTCCAGTTCTATTCTGATTGATTGATTGAGGTGGATGAAGAAGGGGCTCGATCCGAGAGGGCTGGGAAAGACGGAGTGGACGTCCCAGCTTCCCCTTTGCTGCCAAAAGCGATAGACACCACCACCACCACCACCCCATGCCCGGTAGGACCGCAACAACTCTTGCTTAAAAGTGTGAGGACCGACGGAACTTCTGGCCCTAACTCGATAAAGCGCAGCGCAGCAATACTGCAAAACCCAAGCAATCTTCACACGCTCAGAGGCTTGCCTGTTTTTCCCTTTTCCTCCCTGCTCCCCTCGCCGCTTTAAACCTCTCCAGCGCGAAAGGCTCCCGGCTGGGGAGGCGGGGAAGGAGTTGAGGACGGGCCCTCTGCCCATGAGCAGAGTCCCTCTTTCCTTTTTTCCAGGCAGGCAGCAGGAGGAGCCCGTCCCGCGGCGGGGAAGGCGCCCAGGCCACTCACCAGCGTCTGCTCGTACTGCAGCGCCCGCTGCTCCAGGCCGCCGTCCGCCGCCATCCTGGCCGCTTTCTCCGGCTTCTCCGCTCGCGGGCAGCGGTCCCTCCAGGCAGTCCCACCGGCGCTCCTTCCCCTCTGCCGGGGCTCCTCGCCTGGCTCCGTCTCCCCACGCCCCCGGGCGGGGAGGGGCGGGACGGGGCCCGACGGGACTGGCTGGCCGGAGCAGGCCGAAAGGAGGTCCCGGCAGCCCCGCCGCTCCGCTCCGCCCCTCGGGTTCCCTCCCGACCCGGCCGGGGCTCTGCCGCGCTGGGGAGAAGCGGCGCCCGGGCGGTCCGGAGGAGGCTTCGCGGACGGGCCACCAACTCCCGCGTCCTTCCCCCTCCAAGCCGGCCCGAGGGCATCGGCTAAGCTGGACTGGCCGGACTGAATGCCTCGTCCTCGATATGCGTGTAGAGGAGAAGTCTCGTTCACACAACACGCTGAACCCCGTCACCAAGCGCCCCATTAGCCTCCATTCTTGGAGTTCAGCCTTGGGAGAGGGAAATTCAGGCCATTACACAGTCGTTGCTTTTTACCGGATGGCAGCTTATTGAATCCAGCAGAATACGGGTGGTCCTCCATTTACAGCAGTTCGCTTAGTGACCGTTCAAAGTTACAACGGCACTAGAAAAAAAGCGAACCTATGACCGTTTTTCACGCTTAGGACCACTGCAGCGGCATCCCTCTGGTGATGTCATCGGACGCTTGGCAACTGACTCATATTTATGACGGTCGCAGTGTCCTGGGATCAGGTGATCCCCTTTTGCGACCTTCTGACCAGCAAAGTCAATGGGGGAAGCCAGATTCGCTTAACAGCCGTGTGACTGACTTAACAACGGCAGTGATTCACTTAACAACCGTGGCAAGAAAGGGGGTAAAATGCGACAAAACTCCCTTAACACACGCCTCACTTAGCAACATAAATGTGGGGCTCCATTGTGGTTGTAAGTCGAGGACTACCTGTAGGCTGGTTCCAACGAGACGCTAAGGCACGATGTAAGGAAAAGACACACATTTGGCTGGGTTCACACATTGCACTAAGCCATCATGTGGTTTAATTTGGTTTGGTGTGTGTCGGAATCCGGTCACAATCTCTCCAGTGGTGGGATTCAAATGTGTGAACAACCAGTTCTCTGCGTGGATGCCGCTTCCGGAAGTCCGTTCTGGGCCTGGGCAACAAAGAAATTAGCTACCGGTTCTGCCGAAGTGGTGCGAACCGGCTGAATCCCACCATTGAATCTCTCCCTTGCTTCTGATCCTAGCTTGCATTTAGCGTTTCCCAGCAGAAGCGAGGAACCTAAATATAATGGACTTCGGTTCACACAAGCTACAGGATTAACAAACGCAGTCAACACGCTGACAGGCTGTGCCCCAATAAATTTGGCTTCACGTGAATGGTGGGGTTCCCACAAAGCAGTGAACTGCAAACTCCCCAGCCTTGTTTTGTGCTAGATTAGCATGCTATGTGAATTCAATTCAGGGAATCATCCTTCATGTGGAGAGGAGGGGAGGGGGGGGAGACTCTTCCCCTCTTCTCCAGAATAGAGGAAGGAGACAGAACGGGGATTCCTCGTTTAGAAATTTAAGTCCTGCTGAGTTGGAAACATTTCAGACAACTGGAATTTAATCCTGCCTCTCCTTCCCGGATGATAGCAAAGTTCAACTCTGCCTTTTACTTAACTATAAAAAACTTGATAATGGTTCAGCACAGGCTTAATTGACAGATGGTGCTCAACCATAAGCCAGGATATGCCAGTCTTTACAAGCCACAGTGCGCTGGGTGGAAAGAGACAATACGTTTTTTTTGTTTTTGTTTTTTAATTTTCTGGATTCAGACGATACAGATACAGATCCTTGATTTACAGCAGTTCATTTAGTGACCGAAGTTACAACAGCACTGAAAAAAAATGACTTATGACCGTTTTTCATACTTAGACCGTTGCAGCGTCCCCGTGGTCACGTAATCAAAATTCAGACGCTTGGCAACTGACTCATATTTATGACGGTCGCAGTGTCCCGGGGTCATGTGAACCCCTTTTGCGACCTTCTGACCAGCAAAGTCAATGGGGAAGCCGGATTCACTTAACAACCGTGTTACTAAGTTAACAACTGCAAGGGTTCTCTTGACAACTGTGGCAAGAAAGGTCGTAAAATGGGGCAAAGCCTGCTTAACAAATGTCTCACTGAGGAACATAAATTTTGGGTTCAATTGTGGTCCTAAGTTGAGTTACCATCTGTAATAAACTAAACAAATTGGATTAACTTGGCTTAGTGAAGGAATGTATTTTTCTGGATTTGCACAGTAGTTGAACTAATCTGACAGGCTGAGTTCATGCAACATGCTAAGTCGTAAAAAAAATAAAAAATAACCATAGTTAATTCTAACGAAACTCAGCATGTTATCCAAATGAACCTACTGATCCGTTTTATGTGTGTTATGAAAACATAGCTGCCAAAACAATAAGCTAAAACTAAACCGAACACACCAAGCCACGTTCATAGTAATGGCACATGTTTCGCAAATGCATCTGTTTATTTGTACTTGTTCCATTTATTAAATGTGTTGTTTATTAATTAATGCAGCTAATTAATAATGAATAGCTTAATTACAATCACTGATGCATCTGTTTATTTTTACTTGATCCATTTAATAAATGTGTTACTTATTAGTAAATAAAATTAAATGTGTTCTGTGGAGGCCACCATTCAGTCTCTCTCTCTCTCTCTCTCTCTCTCTCTCTCTCTCTCTCTCTCTCTCCCTCCCTCCCTCCCTCCCTCCCCCCCTCTCTCTTTCACACATACAAAGTTGTTGCAATAAAACCATTAAAGTTTGGGCTGATTTGAAAGCTGATGGCTTTCCTTGGGGAAGGCTAATCCACTGAAGAAAAAGTTAATAATTAATCACACATATTTATCTAATCCTTCCTGAAGGAATTCAGGGCAGTCTCTTTTCTTTCTTCTCTCCATTTCTCTCTCTTCCCAAAATAACAAGAGAATGATTATTTCAAGGTTAAAAGCATCCTTGCTTGCTGGAGATGAGAATCTAAATCTTCCAAGCGTTTAGAAAATCTTAGACAGAAGCTTAGCTGTGTGGTACATACAGATGTTTAGACCACAGTTTCTCCACCTTAGGACTTCAATTCCCAAAGTTTCCTAGCCAGTTTGATTGAAGATGAGGGGACTTCGGCTCCCCAAATTCCCCACTCAACAGGCTGGCTAGGGAATTCCGGGAGTTGAAGTCCACACCGCTTAAAATTGCGAAGTTTGAAACACATTAGAGCAGGGGTGTTAAACTGCCGGCCCACGGGCCGGATGCGTCATGCCGAAACGCAGCCACCCCACTGCCGGCAATGGGGGAAAAGTCGCGATACGTCACGACACGTCACTTGACGTTGCAAGTTTGACACCCCTGCATTAGAGCATCTCTTGAATTCAGCTCCCAGTGTTATTGCTCGGATTCAGCAAATTCCTCTTACAACAAAGTGCAGGGTGATGGTTCAGCGATAACGTGATCTTGGCCAGGACAGATGTGTGAAGTCACACTGCTGGGTCCTCCTAGTGAGCTTATTCCAGAAGAGCAAATACAATATTTAGAACTTGGCATTGCTGTGTTTTGCATATTTAAGGACTTCCTAGAACTAGAATGCGGCTTCAACAAAACACACTGGCACGGGTGCCAACATTTCTGCATTCTTCCATGACATGGGATCCAGAACTTCTAGGACCAACTATTCTTGAAATAGAAACAATGGCAAAACAAGGTTGATAAGATCTTAATTCTGCCAAACGCACATAGGCTACCCTATTTTTATATCTGATGTTATAAATCAGATTTAGGGTTATAAAGCATCCTAACTTCTCACTGGGTATTGCTTTGTACAAGTTGGACTTTTACAGTTTTTATTTGTTGAAATGCCAATGGAAAGTGATCAAGGAGAGAACTGATCAAGGAGAACCAGTCTAGAATTCAGGATAAATTTCCTGTCAGGGAGAACAATTAATCAATGGGAGGACTTGTTTCCAGAAGTTGTGGGTGGTCCAACACTGGAGGTTTTTAAAAACAGATTGCTAGAGCAGAGGATTGGACTAGAAGACCTCCAAGGTCCCTTCCAACTTGTTATTCTGTTATGTCTGTAACACACCTCAGAATTAAGATCTCAATTGCAGTGAGCTCACTCACATGATCCATGCTTAGCCTAGTTATTAAATTAACATATTTTCTAGGTTTACACCAGTATTTCTTCACCTTAGCAAATTTAAGATGGCTGGATTTCAACTTCCAGAATTCCCTAGCCAGTATGGGAAATTGCCTGGGAACTACTGGCTGGAAAATTCCTGAAGTTGAAGTCCACACATTTTAAAGCATGCTGGCTGGGGAATTCGGGGAGTTGAAGTCCACCCCTCTTCAAGCATGCTGGCTGGGGGAATTCTGAGACTTGAAATCCAGACGTCTTAAAAATTGCTAAGGTTGGGAAACCCTGGGTTTGCACCATACCCTGAACCCTGAAATGTGCTAAGGATGCAGCTACTAAGTTTGAATCTAATCTGGTTAAAAGTGTTGTGAACCCACGTTGGAAAAAGAATGTAAAATGCTTGAGATCTTTTCATAAACTGTTAGGTAGTCAATGCCCTGTCCCCTGACTCAGAGAACAGTTTAAATGATTAAATTTGCTTATTGATGGATAAGCACACTGATTGCATCAAATATATTACTTTGGAGAGATAGCATGCCATCTGCAGTTAGGTGGCCTATATATCTATCTGTCTGTTTGTCCATCCATTCCTCCATCCCTCCACCATCTCTCTCTCTCTCTCTCTCTCTCTCTCTCTCATCTCATCTATCTATCTGTCTGTCTGTCTGTCTGTCTGTCTGTCTATCTGTCTATCTATCTGTCTATCTATCTATCTATCTATCTATCTATCTATCTATCTATCTATCTATCTATCTATCTATCTATCTATCTATCTATCTATCTATCTATCTATCTATCTATCTATCTATCTATCTATCTATCTATCTATCCCTCCGAGAGTGTTCAGGGGTCGGGGGCCAAAAAAAGTCAAGGTCAGGGCCACAACCATCGGACTGAAACCTGCTGTGTTTTGCATGCACTTAAAAAGAGACAGGACTTTGAACACGGTTGTGGCTACCATCTTCCAGTTGACTTCCCTCCCTCAGCATGCTGGCTGGGGAATTCTGGGATTTGAAGTTCACACATCTTAAAGTTGCCAAATTTCAAAAACAGTAGCTTGGAGGATGCACAAATTAGACTGGGGGGGGGGAGAGTTTAAATTTATAATTTTTTGCCTTTCCTTGTCCAGTTTGGTCTGTCTGTCTGTCTGTCTGTCTGTCTGTCTGTCGATCTATCTTATCTATTATTTTCTACCGGAAGTGCCAAGTATTTCAAATGCCAGGGCGCTACTGGATGGCCTTTATGATGCCCCTCCTTTGCAGCCCCAGCCCTTTTTCCTTTGGCCAGGTCAGGCCTGTCCCGGCAATCAAGGTTTAGAAGGCACAAGCTTTGTTGTTTTGAAGAGACCAGCAATGCTGGGAATTCTGTTTTCCGTTGCTTGTTGTCTTCAGTTTTATTCTTACCGGACCATGGAAGCAAATGGTTAGATAGTGTCATCAACACAGTGGCCAGATAGTGGAGGGCAGGGGAGCCTGGTGTGTTGTGGTCCATGAGGTTGCAAAGAGTCAGACACTACGTACCTGACTGAACAACAACGATAAAATGGAAGCAAAATGCATTGATGCTTTGAGTTTAGGTGTTCCTGCCTACTGAATGTCAATCTTTCAGAATAACAGAATAACAAGTTGGAAAGGACTTCAGAGGTATTCTAATCCAGGGCTTTTCAACCAGTGGTACGGGTACCACCTGTGGTACATTGGCACCTGGCAGGTGGTACGTGACCATCCTAGAAAAGTGGTAGTGGGGGAGGGGAATGAGCTGAACCGGTGGCAGCATTGCACAAGCCTGAGCGAGAGATGGCTGGAGCTGCAGGGCTGTCAGGGCTCAGTGGAAGCGCCAGGATCAGCGCCCAGCTCCAGCTGGAGCTCAGCACTGATCCTGGTGCTTCTGCTGAGCCCAGAAGAAGCGCCAATCAGCTGGAATGTTGCAGCATCTCCAGGGTCTTGTGATTTACATTCAGATGCTTGGCAACTGATTCATATTTATGATGGTCACAGTGTCCCAGGGTCATGTGAAGTGACCAAAACCTGCTGCAACCACCCAGCAGACGGGGGGGAATAAAAACCAAACACCCACCCCACCCCCGCTGCCCATCCTCAACAGAAATGCTCACAACAATGAAAACCTTGGACAGGAGGAAGAGCGCCGCCGGGCGGGCAGGCAGGTATCTTGCTCAGCTGTGGCTTGGGGGGTACTTTTTTCAGTGTCATTGTAACTTCGAACAATCACTAAGCGAACTGTTGTAAGTCGAGGACTACCTGTACTTTATCACTTTTTTCCTTTTTGGGGGGGGGCATCAGGTTTTTGACACCTTGCTAGGCGACTGGTGGTACTCGGATATTGCCATATCCTAAAAGTGGTACAGTGGGTGAAAAGGTTGAAAAGCCCTGTTCTAATCTAACCTCCTGCTCAGGCTGGAAACCCTATCTCATATGATGAAGCACCCACAAGGTCTGGAGGCAAGTCCTTCTATTGGTTGATTGTTCTGTCAGGAAATTTCTCCTTAATTCTAGGTTGCTTCTCTCTTAGTTAAGCTTCCATACATTACTTCTTGTTCTGCCCTCAGGTGCTTTGGAGAATAGCTTGACTCCCTCTTCTTTGGGGCAGCCCCTCAGATATTGGAACACTGCTATCATGTCCCCCCTCGTCCTTCTCTTCAATAAACTAGACATACCTGATTCCTGTAACCGTTTTTCATATGTTTTAGCCTCCAGTCCCCTAATCAGCTTTGTTGCTCTTCTCTGCACTCTTTCTAGCTTCTTCCCCATGTTTTTTTTATATTGTGGCGACCAAAATTGGATGATGAGGATGAGGATGAGGATGATAATGATGATGAGGAGGATGATAATAAAAACAACAACAACAATAGAGTTGGAAGGAACCTTGGAGGTCTTCTAGTCCAACCCCCTGCTCAAGTAGGATACTCCCTTACACCATTTCAGACAAATGGCTGTCCAGTCTCTTCTTAAAACTTCCAGTGTTGGAGCATTCACCGCTTCTGGAGGCAGGTTGTTCCACTGATTAATTGTTCTAACTGTCAGGAAATTTCACCTTAGTTCCAGGTTGCTTCTCTCCTTGGTCAGTTTCCATCTGTTGCTTCTTGTTCTGCCCTCAGGGGCTTTGGAGAATAGCTTGACTCCCTCTTCTTTCTGGATGCAATATTCCCGGTCTGATTTTTACCAAGGCAGAGCTAGACCTGTTGATTATTGGATCTGTCTATGTGTGTCTGTGAGTGTGCACACTTTCTAGTCCTGGGAACTTCCTGGACAAGTCTCTCTGCAGTTTTCTTGGCAAGATTTTGGGAGTGGCTTCCCCTTGCCTCCTTCTTAGGGCTGAGAGAGAGGGGCTGGCTCAAGATCACCCAGGTGCTTCTCAGCCTAAGGCTGGAGTAGACCCCACAGTCTCCTGGTTTCTAGCTTGATGCTTTCATTACTACAGCAAGCTGGCTCTCATGGACAGGGAACCTTCGAGAGAGATCTCCAAGAAAGGCATGGGTGCCTCCATTATGGTCATAAGTCAAGGACTACCTCTAGTTGATCGTGAAGAGCAGGCACTATCCACCCCATCAATGTCTTCACTGGCTGTTCCAAAGCGGGTTGCTGGATATACTGTCATTCACTCATTGAATCTTCCTTGGGTTTAATTGTCGTCTCATTTTTTTTCCACTCCATTCCTTGGCTTTTATTATTAACGTCCTAAAAATAAAAAAATAAAAAAAGCAACTGGCTGTCATGAGAACAGAGAATGAGGGGAGAGCACGTCACAAATTCCACGAGAGGCACAGGAGTCTTTATCTGATCACGTCTAATTCCTAGCTTTCCAATTGATTATCCACTATGTTAAAGGCACCCTTTGATCTCATGGCACTCAATAAAGACCGTCGTTGTCCTGTTTTACTGATAGTGGCCCCAGTTTTGGCTAGTCGCACTGGGACTCTCTTGTGTAGAAAATCCATCCTTAACTGGCTTCTCGTTCCAGCTATTAGCTGATTTTGATGTAGCTTTTTCAGCCCTGCGGCTGGCTTTGCGTAAAATGCTTGAATTAAGTTAAGCAAAAAACAAAAAACAAAAAAACCCCTAGTTCCCACATTTGCGTAACATGGTTAGCTTGGTTAGTGTGAGCCTTGGTTAGGAATTTTTAAGACTATGATGTTAAAGGGGCCTATTCAAATATTTGTAGGTGCAGAAAATACAGGTTGCAAGTCCTCAACTTACAACCATTTGTTCAAAGTGCCGGTGTAACCAGTCCTCTAGTTACGACCGTCGCAGCACTCACAGGGTCACGTGTTCCAAACTTTGGGTGCTGTGGTCTTCTTGACCAACTTTTGAGGGAGTGAGAGAGAGAATATTAAATCTCCCCCCGTCTTAAGGGGTTACGCTAAAGGAGAAGATCGCTGTAATTTTGAAGTCCTTGGTACTCTCTGAACTTGGTTTTCTTGCAGGTGCTTCATTACCCAGGCACTGATGATGTTACTTAATCAGGTAATGAAACGTCTACAAGGATATCGGCAGGCTCAGAGAGCACCAAGGACCCCACACCTCAATCCAGAGCTACAAATATTCTCTTCTGTGGGAACAATTTCATCCTCACAATAAATTTAGAAGATTTTTTTCCCCGCAATGACCTCATGCAGGAAGGCTAGATTCATACAGCTTCTTTCATCTAGGCCAGGGGTAGGCAACCTTGGCTCTTTTATGACTCGTGGACTTCAACTCCCAGAATTCCTGGGCCAGCCATGCTGAGGGGAAAGGGAAAGGTTTCCAAGCTGAGCCATGCTGGCTCAGGAATTCTGGGAGTTGAAGTCCACAAGTCATGAAGGGGCCATAGTTCCCCCATGCTGGCTGAGGAATTCTGGGAGTTGAAGTCCACAAGTCATGAAGGGGCCATAGTTCCCCCATGTTGGCTGAGGAATTCTGGGAGTTGAAGTCCACAAGTCATAAAAGGGCCAAGTTTGAAGACTCCTGGTTTAAATCATTCCCTAGGTCAGGGGTAGGCAACCTTGGCTCTTTTATGACTCGTGGACTTCAACTCCCAGAATTCCTGAGCCAGTCATGCTGAGGGGAAAGGGAGAGGTTTCCAAGCTGAGCCATGCTGGCTCAGGAATTCTGGGAGTTGGAGTCCACGAGTCATAAAAGAGCCAAGGTTGCCTACCCCTGATCTAGGCTAAAGTGGGGTTGGGAAATTCCATATCTATTTCCATACATTGACAATGTCTTGTGCTAAACCTTATTACGGATTCCTTGAGCACAGCCAGTCCTGTAAGCATAGCAATTACGTTTTACAGTATTTATCCAGATACAGGTTCCAGCATGCTTGTGAAGCTAACTTACCTTGTCTAAAATTTCAGTGATCAGTGTGGAATGCAAACGGTTGTCTGTTGCATTATTAGCACCCACTAACCTGCTGGCCATAAGCAGGATGATAATCAAGATTGACCTATATAGCAGAGTTTTTAGTTTCCCCCTAGATCTGTTGGGTTTGCTATCCCATAATTCCATGTCAAGGCAATCAAAAGTTCTACTTGTCTGGGAATTTGAGAGCTATAATCTAGACCGGTGTTTTTCAAACTCGTCAATTTTAAGTTGTATGGCCTTCAACTCCCAGAATTCCCCAGCCAGCCTTTGAAAAACACTGTTCTATAACCTTCAGAAAACAATGGATTATAGAAAAGAGCAGTATAATTATTTCAGTTTTCAGGGTATTAAGTTGATATTTTCACTGTACAATTTACTCTTATTTCATTTTGTACATTTTCCTGGAACGTAGACGTGCTAATGTGATTTTCCTCTCTGCAGGAAAACCCCTTTCTTCATCATCCTTTGCTGTCACATTGTAGTATGAGCTGCAAACTCTAGCTGCATTCATACAACGTGCTTAAACAGATCCCGGATTAACTCACTTTCTAGCTCACAAAGTTCGTGAGTGCTAAATGATCCATGCAATCAAGGAACAAACAGCAACTCTATAAGATATTACTGTACTTTTATTGTTCTTTGCTACGGAAATGGACCTATTTGTCCCTTGGCTATTCCCTCTTGCTGTGAGCATCCTTTGAAGACTCTGAAATAACATCCCGAACAGGATGGGGGTGCCAAATGAGATGCAATAAAAGAGAAGCCAACTTTTTCAAATCCCACGTATGTCTGGTTTAAATATATTTGCAAAAGACAAGCAAAAACCTGCCTGCTATTATCACGGGGAAGTTACTTACCTATCAATTTGATGTCCACCAGAAGACATGTATTTAGCTGCGGTTTTCTGGCTGATTTCCATTGGCTGGTATTCCAACTATTTTTAGGGTAACTGCGCAACAACACACCCTGTTTGTGATATGCGTGTGTATTACAAATGGGGGGGGGGAGGAAGAGATATTTGTGGCCCAATGAGAGTTGATGCTGAGTGATCACCATATTATGAAAAAGATGTTGAGACTCTGGAACGAGTGCAGAAAAGAGCAACAAAGATGATTAGGGGGCTGGAGGTTAAAATGATTAAGAACGGTTGCAGGAATTGGGTATGGCCAGTTAAAGAATAGAAGGACTAGGGTGGACATGATAGCAACATTCCAGTATTTGAGGGGTTGCCACAAAGAAGGGGAGTCAAACTATTCTCCAAAGCACCTGAGGGCAGGACAAGACGTAACAGATGGAAACTCATCAAGGAGAGAAGCAACTTAGAACTAAGGAGAAATTTCCTGACTGTTAGGATAATCAACCAGTGGAACAACTTGCCTCCAGAAGTTGTGGGTGCTCCAACACTGGAGGTTTTTAAGAAGAGATTGGACAACCACTTGTCCGAAGTGGTATAGGGTATCCTGCTTCTTTCAAGATGTTTCTTTAGAGAGCAGAACTATATTAGCAGCATTCAGAAGTGACACATTCAAAACTAAGAGAGATCTCGTTGTGTTGGGTGTCAAAGCGTCAATAGCAATAGCACTTAGACTTATATACCGCTTCACAGTGCTTTGCAGAGCTCTCTAGGCGATTTACCAAGTCAACATATTGCCCCCAGCAATCTGGGCCCTCATTTTACCAACCTCAGAAGGATGGAAGGCTGAGTCAAATCCACTTCCCCAGACACACCAAGAATTTTCAGTGGTTCTGTTCATGCAATATGCCCACCCTTATTATTAATTAACCACCTTTTCTGCATTTGTGTAGCACATTAAACCAGAAAGTAACAAAGCAAACTGCATTCATGAATGCACAAGGTCACGTTAAGCAGGTTCGGTATTTTATTGATAGTGTTACATTTCATCGATGTACAGGAGCTCAGGATAGCATAAAAAGTCTTCTGCCCTCTTCTGCTAACAGAAACGACCCTTTGAGGTAGGTTGACTAAGAGAGAATTGTTGAGTCAAATCACCCAGGCTGAGATTGGCTTAGAACTCCGTAGTTTGACACCTTAATCCAGGGGTCTTCAAACTTGGCCCTTT
Source organism: Azemiops feae (assembly GCA_023970755.1). Taxonomy (NCBI): domain Eukaryota; kingdom Metazoa; phylum Chordata; class Lepidosauria; order Squamata; family Viperidae; genus Azemiops; species Azemiops feae. The sequence continues at coordinate 18,698 of JALGBA010002790.1, read as the reverse complement.
TATGACTTGTGGACTTCAACTCCCAGAATTCCTCAGCCAGCATGCCTGGCTGAGGAATTCTGGGAGTTGAAGTCCACAAGTCATAAAAGGGCCAAGTTTGAAGACCCCTGCCTTAATCGTTACAGCAGCATTTCTCAAACTTGGCAATTTTAAGACATCTGGACTTCAACGCCCAGAATTCTGGGCATTAAAGTCCACAAGTCTTAAAGTTGCCAAGTTTGAGAAACACTAGGTCAGGGGTCTTCAAACTTGGCCCTTTCATGACTTGTGGACTTCAACTCCCAGAATTCCTCAGACACGCTGGCTGAGAAATTCTGGGAGTTGGAAGTACGCAAGTCATAAAAGGGCACTGGATTGTACTAGATTTTGGACTGAGAGAGCTTGAAGTCACCTAAGAAGTTTCCTGTGTGGCTGAGGGTTGTGTGAAATACGTCAGTTAGAACTTTTATTTTGCATACAGTCTGCTGTATGAAGACTGACTTTGTGTCTCTATCTCACTGAACATCAATCGGTTTCAAAAACCGTTTTTTAATCTAATCTTGGCTGCCCAAATAATTTTCACACCCAGATAGTCTCCGGAGCTGGAAGGGACAGAGACTGCAAGAAGATTGCCTGAGATAGTAGTCAGCAAGAAATAAAATTAGGGAAGAAAGCATTCCATCAGTCCTGAATTTTTCAAGCACTGAGGCCTTTACTCGGCCAGCCCTCCCCTTGCAATTTAACTGTTCCCACCCCAGATACTTCTTGAAATTAAAAAAAACCCCACACATCTATCAACCCCAACTCATTTGGCCATTAAATGTGCTATTAAATATGCAAATAGGTCAACCTATTCTCCAAAGCAGGGTCTTCAAACTTGGCCCTTTTATGACTTGTGGACTTCAAGTCCCAGAATTCCTCAGCCAGCCATGCTGGCTGAGGAATTCTGGGAGTTGAAGTCCACAAGTCATAAAAGGGCCAAGTTTGAAGACCCCTGCTCCAAAGCATCTAAAAAGGCAAGACAAAAAACAATGGATGGAAACTAATCAACTTGGAAATAAGGATAAATTTACGGTCAGTGAGAACAATTAATCAGTGGAACAGCTTGCCTTCAGAAGTCAAGGGTGCTCCAACACTGGAGGTTTTTAAAAAGAAACTGGACAGCCATTTTGCCTGAGCAGGGGGTTGGACTAGAAGACCTCCAAGGTCCCTTCCAACTCTGTTATTCTGTTAAATCCAAGAGTTGGGAAAGAAAAGTCAGCACTGAGATGGGGTGGGGGGATGCGGAGTAGGGGAGCCCAGCACCTGCAGAGAAAATGTCATGCAATTTAGGGAACTATTTCAGACGGACGATCCTAACAATGGCGTTCAGAAACAAAACAGTTTGCCTGCAAGGGCTATAATTATGACCCTTGGCCTTCACGAATCAGTCATTTAATACCCCGGTTGTGGTGGCTAATCTGAGTAAGCTGAGTCAGTGGGGGGGGGGGTGCCTTTGTGGTTCAAGAACAGACAAAACAAAAAAGCCTGTGACCTTTTTCCTACACAACTCCCAAGCGTGGCATCGCTCCGGATCCAGCGACTGAGCCGTTGCAGTGGGGTACCACATCCTCCACTGTGTGCGAAGCCAGAGGTCTCCCACTCTGTTGTTGTGCTGTTTTGGAGGAATGTATATAGTCCTTGTGTCGTGGAATTGTGGAGTTGCAAAAGATCACAACTTTGCCGAGTCAAACTCTTTTGTCGAATGCCAAGTACAGGTAGTCCTGGACTTAGGATCCCAACTGGGACAAGAATTTCTGTTGCTAGATAAAGATGGCTGCTAACTGAGCCCTTTCCTGCCAGGTTGTTAAGCGAATCACTATAACTTTTAAGTGAATCGAGGGGTTGTTAAGTGAATCTGGTTTCACTCATCGAGGTTGCTTGCCGGGAACCAGCTGGGAAGGTCGTTAAAGGGTGATCACGGGACCCCAGAACACGGCGACCCTTGTAAATACATGCCAGATGCCAGGCAACCAGATTTGACCACGTGACAATGGGTTGGTTGTAAGTGCGAGGACTGGTTATAAGTCACATTTTTTTCCAGTGCCATTGTAACTTTGAAAGGTCACTAAACGAATGGTTGCACGTTGAGGACTATCTATACCTTTGGGGAGGGGGCGTCGTAACTTGGAGCAATCTCTAAGCAGCCGTTCATTAAGCAAAGAGCCCTGGTGGTGCAGTGGTTAGAAAGCAGTACTGCAGCTACTTCTGCTGACTGCCGTCTGCTTGCGGTTCGATTCTCACCGGCTCAAGGTTGACTCAGTTTTCCATCCTTCCGAGGTCAGTAAAATGAGGACCAGGATTGTTGGGGGCAAATATGCTGACTCTGTAAACCGCTTAGAGCGGGCTGTAAAGCACTGTGAAGCGGTATATAAGTGCTAAGTGCTATTGCTATTTGTATGCCCGGCAAAGCATCCCTGAAAAACAGGCTACATGCACATCTGTGTGGCTACCTTGAAGCCACAGTGTGCAAGGATCCTGCTTTCCACTCATTGGCACCGATGTGGAATTCTCTTCTCCTTGGAAAGAACTTTTGAATACAGGTAGCCCTCGACTTACAGCAGTTCATTTAGTGACCGTTCGAAGTTACAACCGCGCTGAAAGAAGTGACTTATGACCATTTTTCACACTCCAAATCCTACTATGGAGGGATCCAGAAGTCCAGAAAAGCATTAAAAGCATTAAAAAGGTCAACAAGAAGATGTGATCATAGGACAATAAAGCATAAAATCAGGTTACAAACTGGAGTTGCAACATGAAAATACCATGACACCACAGGAAATGTTGCCGTTTTAAAAAGAACTGGATAAGCTATTTCCATGCATTTTGTTTTTTGTTTATAGCTCAAATCTGTACGGCATTTCTTAAGAATGTCTGGTTTTAGATTGAATTCTGCCTGTTCCTGTTTTGCTTATAGCCACAGTTTGCTCAACAAGACACTTGGCATCCTTCAGTGCTATGTTTTCGAAACTTGGCAACTTGAAGAGGTGGGGGACTTCATCTCCCAGAATTCCTTAGCCAGGTGGCTGGGGAATTCTGGGACTTGGGAGTCCACACATCTTAAAAGTTGCCAGGTTTCAAAAACCACTGCTTTAAATGGTGGAGCAATGCCTTTTTGGTGGGGGAAGAGTGGATAAGGGAGACAAAAACACAGAAACCCTTGTTGACAGACAAATTATGTAATTTGAATTGTGACATATCTGAGGATTTTGCAGAAGTTTCGCCCATCAGGTTTCCTTCCGCTGGGCTGTGAAGGCACTGGCTATGTAATCTCTTGCGTGGTGTTTTGCTAAACTGCCTTTTTTTTTTTTTTTTTTGCAAACTCATTATAGGATTTGTCCTGTAATTCAGGGGCTTACTATATATGTGTCGGGAGATGAATGTGACATCAAACAGGTGGGTTCACACAATTCATCTAGAGTCCAGGGGTAGGCAACCTTGGCTCTTTTATGACTCGTGGACTTCAACTCCCAGAATTCCTGAGCCAGCCACGCTGAGGGAAAGGGAGAGGTTTCCAAGCTGAGCCATGCTGGCTCAGGAATTCTGGGAGTTGAAGTCCACGAGTCATAAAAGAGCCAAGGTTGCCTACCTCTGATCTAGACATAGTGTTAACCTATTTGGGGGTGGGGTGGGGGAATTGTATGATACTTAGAGCTATCAACCAACCATATAGATTGAAATTGCACATCCTGCTAACAATACAGGTAGTCCTCGGCTTACAACAGTTCATTTAGTGACTGTTCAAAGTTACAACAGCATTGAAATAAGGGACTTGTGACTGTTTTTCACACTTACAAGTGTGGCTGCAGCCCCATAGTCACATGATCAGAATTCAGAATGATTGTGTTGAAGGAAAAGTCTTCATCATGGTTCAGTCCAAGCCGGGAATAAACAACATGGCGACTGCTTTAGAAAGAAGGTTACAGTTTATTGAAGAGGAGAGCCAGACAGAAAGATGGCTCTGGAAGAAAAGAGAGTGAGCACATGTAGGGAGTGGGTTTTTATACCCTCTGGGGCTCTTGAGGTTGTTTCCTGTTCCTGTTTGAGGCTTTGTATTTCCTGTGTCATATACTTTGACCTGAGTCTGAGTGTGCCCTTTTGGTATTGATAGGTTAATCCTATTATGTTTTCTGTCTTAGAGTTTGGGTAAGATATGTAGATTTTAGGTGTCTTTGTCTTCCTAAGCTTCTAGCTGGAGGGCTCCAACCTTCCTGAATGGATTATTACATCTGCATTTCTACAGAGCTGGTTTCTGCTTGGGGGAGGGAGACTTGGGACTATTAAGAAAACTGGGCATGCTTTTCTGCCTCTTTAAGATCCTTTGAGGAAATAAACTTTTCTGCCCTTTTAATATTTCCTTCTCTGGGGTGGGTGGGTGACTTCTCACAATTGGTAACTGACTCATATTTATGACGGCTGCAGTGTCCCGGGGCCATGTGAATTCCTTTTTGCGACCTTCTGACAAGCAAAGTCACTAGGGAAGCCAGATTCACTTAACAGCAGAGTTACTAACTGAACAACTGCGGTGGTTCACTTAACCACTGTGGCAAGAAAGGTCATAAAATGGGGCAAGATGTCTCGCTTAGCGACAGAAATTTTGGGTTCAGTTGCAGTCGTAGGCTGAGCACTTTTCTGCATTTGGGTTTGTCTTTCAAAGTGGGAGTGGTATATTTTTATGTTGATGGTTTTATACGCGTGCTGTTTTAGCTGCTGCCCAGAGTTGCTTTTTTGTGAGGTGGGCCGCCGTATGATAAATGAACAAAAATGGGAGCCAACACAGGAAGACAAGGGACTGGGGAAGTTGCCTTGTGCATTTGAAAAGCAGCACTGGCCCTTGGTGATTCAGAAGACAAAGGGACGCCTTTGTCCCGAGTAAGAACCTTTCTCCTAATTTTAATCAGTTAGGAGCTGGCTCTGGCTATGCCCCAGATAACCAAAGACACTTTTCATACAGTTTGTTCTTAACTGATAGCTTTCAAGAGCAAATTTATAGGAATCCGTATACAGCAGCTGGCTTCTGAAACGTAGAAATCTCTATACATGCTAGATGCAGAGCCAACATCCTTTGGGGGGGCTACATGAATGAGAGTAAAAAGCAGTTTTAAATTAGAGAGGAGGGATGGATGGATGGATGGATGGATGGATGGATGGAAGAAAGAAAGAAAGAAAGAAAGAAAGAAAGAAAGAAAGAAAGAAAGAAAGAAAGAAAGAAAGAAAGAAAGAAAGAAAGAAAGAAAGAGGGAGGGAGGGAGGGAGGGAGGGAGGGAGGGAAGGAAGGAAGGAAGGAAGGAAGGAAGGAAGGAAGGAAGGAAGGAAGGAAGGAAGGAAGGAAGGAAGGAAGGATTGTGTGAGTGGATGGATGGATGGATGGAAGGAAGCAAGGAAAGATGGATGGAAGAAGGAAGGAAGGAGGGGAAGAGGGAAGGAAGGAAGGAAGGAAGGAAGGAAGGAAGGAAGGAAGGAAGGAAGGAAGGAAGGAAGGAAAAGACCCACTGTAATTCTATTTTATTTATTTATTCATTCATTCATTCATTTATTTATTTATTTAACTCCCAGCAGTTCACAGTTTTAAAAAAAAGATAAAATCAAGAAGACATTATAAAACCATTCCGATAACAAGTAACACTGAACGATTAAGTGGAACTGACCACGAACAGAGACAACTAAAGCCAGCAATGAGAAGCTTGTTCATAAAGAAGCATACTAAGGCCCTTTTAGAAAAGCCAATAAAACTAATAGCTATTAATAGCTATTTACATCTAATCCTAATCTAATTTAAGGTAAAGCCCTTCAGCTCCACAGCGAGTACATTTTGTAAGCTTAGAGGGAGACAGAGAAGACTGGGTCTTAAAATCAAATCGCCACCCGATTACCACACAGTAATTCCAGAGGATATCTTTTAAATGATTTAATAAGTTTTGGAGCTTCACATAGCAGGAAATGTGTTCTCTCGTACACCCTGGAACGAAAGGCATGCAAAACTTTAAAGGTAATTACTGGCACTTTGTGAATTTTTTTTCCCCAGAAACAATTTTACAGTCAATGTAGTGTAAGCACAAATATAATACAATATCTTCATGCTTTTCCTGAAATAAATCTGGTCATTAGGCATTGTGCTAACTGAAGTTTTTTCCGGGCAAGACAAAAACAGGTTTATGCAGGGCACATGAACTATTGTCAAATCTGGATGATACCAGTGTAGGCACTGCATGATTAAAGTAATTATCAAAGGGAAGCAGTTGGCATATGAATCAAAGCTAATCAAAGGGTCACAGTCTGGGACTAGAAAGAAGGACCCCCCACCCTGTCCATATTTGTTCCTTCTGGAAAAGAATAATTTGGAACAGATAGATCTGCAGACTCCTTGATGCTCTCTGAGCTGGGATGTTTACAGATGTTTACAAATGCCAGTTTGGTCTAATGCAGGAGTCTTCAAACCTGGCCCTTTTATGACTTGTGGACTTCAACTCCCAGAATTCCTCAGTGTCTGCCTGAGGAATTCTGGGAGTTGAAGTCCACAAGTCATAAAAGGGCCAGGTTTGAAGATCCCTGGTCTAATGGTTCAGGCACCAGGCTAGAAAGCAGGAGACCATGAGTTCAAGACCCACCTTAGCCATAAAAGCCAACTTAGGTGACTTCGGGTCACTCACCAGGAAACTGTGAGTTCTAGTCCTGCTTTAGGCATGAAAGCCAGCTGATTGTGCCAGTCACACTCTCTCAGCCCAGCGCACCTCAAAGAGTTGTCATTGTGGGGGAAAAGAGGAGGAGAAAGGTGTGTTGTATATCTTTCCTGCCTTCAGTTATTTGTAAAAACAATAAAGGCAATAGATAGATAGATAGATAGATAGATAGATAGATAGATAGATAGATAGATAGATAGATAGATAGATAGATAGATAGATAGATAGATAGATAGATAGATAGATAGATAGATAGATAGATAGATAGATAGATAGATAGATAGATAGATAGATGATGGATAAATGGATGGATGGGTAGATAGATAGATAGATAGATAGATAGATAGATAGATAGATAGATAGATAGATAGATAGATAGATAGATAGATAGATAGATAGATAGATAGATGATTGATGGATAGATGACAGATAGATAGATAGATAGATAGATAGATAGATAGATAGATAGATAGATAGATAGATAGATAGATAGATAGATAGATAGATAGATAGATAGATAGATAGATAGATAGATAGACAGAGAGAGAGAGAGAGAGAGAGAGAGAAATGGAGGGGGGTCAAGGATAGTCCATTAGTACTAACTGTGAGAGGGATCTTGGAGCCCCAGTGGACAATCACTTAAATATGAGCCAACTGTGTACAGCAGCAGCCAAAAAAGCCAATGCAATCCTAGGTTGCTTTAACAGAGGGATAGAATCAAGATCACGTGAAGTAGTAGAACCCTTTTATAAAGCCTTGCTAAGACTACACTATACTGTATCCAGTTATAAAAAAGATGTAGAGATTCTGGAAAAATTCTACAAAAGAGCAACGAAGATGATTAGAGGGCTGGAGACTAAAACATATGAAGAATGGTTTAGAGGAGACATGACAGTGTTCCAAGAGTTGTGGGGCTGCCACAAAGAAGAGGGGGCCAATCTATTTTCCAAAACACCAGAAGGCAAAACAAGAAGCAATGGATGGAAACTAATTAAAGAGAGAAGCAACCTTAGAACTAAGGAAAAAATTCCTGAAAGTGAGAACAATTAACCAGTGGAACGGCTTGCCTCTAGAAGTTGTGGGTGCTCCATCACTGGAAGTTTTTAGGAAGAGATTGGACAACCCTTTGTCTGAAATGCTATAGGGTCTCCTGCTTGAGCAGGGGGTTGGACTAGAAGACCTCCAAGGTCCCTTCAGGTTTTGTTGTTCTGTTCTGTTTTGTTCTGTTTGGCAGATGGTCTGGGTGAGAAAGGTGACATGGAGGTCTTGTAGCCTTCTCACAATGATAAGCTATAGTCCGGTTGATAATGGGCTTTCTCTAAGCCACTGGAAAGATAGTGGTAAGTCTTTAATAATAATAATAATAATAATAAAGTTGGAAGGGACCTTGGAGGTCATCTAGTCCCACCCCCTGCTCAGGCAGGAATACCCTATACCATTTCAGACATATGGCTGTCCAGTCTCTTCTTAAAAACTTCCAGTGTTGGAGCATTCACCGCTTCTGGAGGCAGGTTGTTCCACTGGTTAATTGTTCTAACTGTCAGGAAGTTTCTCCTTAGTTCTAGGTTGCTTCTTTCCTTGATTAGTATCCATCCATTGCTTCTTGTCCTGCCTTCAGGCGCTTTGGAGAATAGCTTGACTCCCTCTTCTTTGTGGCAGCCCCTGAGATATTGGAACACTGCTATTATGTCACCCCTAGTCCTTCTCTTCATTAGACTAGACATACCCAATTCCAGCAACCGTTCCTTATATGTTTTAGCCTCCAGTCCCCTGATCATCTTTGTTGCTCTTCTTTGCACTCTTTCTAGAGTCTCAACATCTTTTTTTACATCGTGGTGACCAAAACTGGATGCAGTATTCCAAGTGTGGTCTTACCAAGGCCTTGTGTAAAGTGGTATTAATACTTCACGTGATCTTGATTCTATCCCTCTTGTTAATGCAGCCTAGCACTGTGTTGGCTTTTTTGTCAGCTGCAGCACAATGCTGGCTCATATCTAAGTGATTGTCCACTAGGACTCCGAGATCTGATCCAGTGGATCCTCAATATAATTGACCCCCAAATGCACCAAATATCTTCCCCGTTCTCAATTCAGCATCTACTGAGTTGCTCCCGCTGCAGCCACAGACGTGCCCTGCATTGTTCCAAAAGCAGTGCAAAAACCAATGCAAGCAATGCAATGCATTGTTCCAAAAAGGAACAATGGATGGAAACTGATCAGGGAGAGAACCAACCTAGAAATAAGGAGACATTTTCGGACAGTGATAACAATCAACCAACAGAACAGAAGTTGCCTTCAGAGTGTTGTGGGTGCTCCAACACTAGAGGTTTTTCAAGAAGAGATTGGACAACTCTTTGTCTGAAATGGTATAGGCCAGGGGTAGGCAACCTTGGCTCTTTTATGCCTCGTGGATTTCAACTCCCAGAATTCCTGAGCCTGCATGGCTCAGCTTGGAAACCTCTCCCTTTCCCCTCAGCATGGCTGGCTCAGGAATTCTGGGAGTTGAAGTCCACGAGTCATAAAAGAGTCAAGGTTGCCTACCCTTGGCATAGGAAATCCTGCCTGAGCAGGGAGTTGGACTAGAAGACCTCCAAGGTCCCTTTCCAACTCCGTTCTTCTTTTATTCTGACCCATCATAGCCTGTGGAGGCTGAATCTGCTTGGCTTTAGTCCTCGCCAAATGCAGCAATCCTCCATCTTTGTGGCATTCTAGCTTTTCTTCTTTCCTTTCCCCGTCCTTCCCTCTGCACCAAACCGACCAGCCTCTTCATGTGAACCTGGGCTACTCCGAACAGGGTGTTCCCAACACAGCGTTTGCTAAAGATCTTACATAATCCGCGAGGCTGTCCATGCTGACTGAAGTAAGAATTAAGTCCTTTGGAAGAAATTCACATTCTTGGCACGCTCGGGGTCCGGGAAAGAAAAGACGAAGGAGTAGAAAAAACCCTCCTGCTGTTTTTATGAATGGACCGTTTCCCAGAATTTTGTTCAGAACAGGGCCCGGTCTGTCAGTGCTGGCGCTCGGTTCAACAAGCTGAATCACCCCATCTGGCCCCAACTGGTTGGCAGGGCGAGATCGGAGATCGGTGACCTCTAAAGTATTTCTTTGTTAGATTGGCTAATAGTCTAGGCTGGGGGTGATGTTTCGTTCTCGGAAGCCGAATGCCAGGAGAGTCTTTTTTTTTTTTAAGAGCCAAAAATATCCTCTGCAACGCTCCCCCTTAGACAACAGGCAACCTTTATAAGCATTTCATAAGGGGGCTGGATCAAATCTGATTAGCCTAGCTCAGGGGTAGGCAACCTTGGCTCTTTTATGACTCGTGGACTTCAACTCCCAGAATTCCTGAGCCAACATGGCTCAGCTTGGAAACCTCTCCCTTTTCCCTCAGCGTGGCTGGCTCAGGAATTCTGGGAGTTGAAGTCCACGAGTCATAAAAGAGCCAAGGTTGCCTACCCCTGGCCTAGATCAGGCTCTTTTATGACTCGTGGACTTCAACTCCCAGAATTCCTGAGCCAACATGGCTCAGCTTGGAAACCTCTCCCTTTTCCCTCAGCGTGGCTGGCTCAGGAATTCTGGGAGTTGAAGTCCACGAGTCATAAAAGAGCCAAGGTTGCCTACCCCTGGCCTAGATCAGGCTCTTTTATGACTCGTGGACTTCAACTCCCAGAATTCCTGAGCCAGCTTGGCTCAGCTTGGAAACCTCTCCTTTCTCCTCAGCGTGGCTGGCTCAGGAATTCTGGGAGTTGAAGTCCACGAGTCATAAAAGAGCCAAGGTTGCCTACCCCTGGCCTAGCTGGTCGCAGCAGCTGGCAACCAGGGACCCCAAGCCTTGCCTAGCGAAAAAAATGGTTTGGAGCAGGCACAATTTTCTTTGCCAGACAAACCAAATAGGTGGAGGCTTCCCCTTTTCAAAGCCACTTTCCCCAGCCACCCCTTCCACAGCTCCATTCTCTGCCGGCCACATATTTTGACCAGCCCTGCAGTTAGAAGATAGCTCTCTTTTATTTATTTCATGTATTTTATATTTCTTTTCTTATTTTCATAAATAACTGAAGGCGGTGAAGATATCTAATACTCCTTCCTCCTCTTGTTTTCCCCACAACAACAACAACAACCCTGTGAGATGAGTTGGGCTAAGAGACAGAGATTGGCCCAAATTCATCCAGCTGGCTTCCATGCCAAAGCCAGGACTAGAACTCACAGTCTCCCGGGGATTGGCATAAAATCACCCAGCCAGCTTCCCTGCTTAAGGCAGGACTAGAACTCAGTTTCCCGGGGATTGGCATAAAATCACCCAGCTGGCTTTCCTGCCTAAGGCAGGACTAGAACTCACAGTCTCCTGGGGATTGGCATAAAATCACCCAGCCGGCTTCCATGCTTAAGGCAGAACTAGAACTCACAGTCTCCCGGGGATTGGCATAAAATCACCCAGCTGGCTTCCATGCCTAAGGCAGGACTAGAACTCACAGTCTCCTGGGGATTGGCATAAAATCACCCAGCCGGCTTCCATGCTTAAGGCAGGACTAGAACTCACAGTCTCCCGGGGATTGGCACAAAATCACCCAGCTGGCTTCCATGCCTAAGGCAGGACTAGAACTCACAGTCTCCTGGGGATTGGCATAAAATCACCCAGCCGGCTTCCCTGCCTAAGGCAGGACTAGAACTCACAGTCTCCCGGGGATTGGCATAAAATCACCCAGCTGGCTTCCATGCTTAAGGCAGGACTAGAACTCACAGTCTCCTGGGGATTGGCATAAAATCACCCAGCCGGCTTCCATGCTTAAGGCAGGACTAGAACTCACAGTCTCCCGGGGATTGGCATAAAATCACCCAGCTGGCTTCCATGCCTAAGGCAGGACTAGAACTCACAGTCTCCTGGGGATTGGCATAAAATCACCCAGCTGGCTTCCCTGCCTAAGGCAGGACTAGAACTCACAGTCTCCTGGGGATTGGCATAAAATCACCCAGCCGGCTTCCATGCTTAAGGCAGAACTAGAACTCACAGTCTCCCGGGGATTGGCATAAAATCACCCAGCTGGCTTCCATGCCTAAGGCGGGACTAGAACTCACAGTTTCTAGAGGGGTGCCTTAACCACTAGACCACTGGCTCGTGTTCCTTTTGGTTCATTTCCAGTATTAGGGAAATGTTGAAGAAGGATCCAAGGACTCTCATCACTAGGAAGAGCATAGCAACACCAGGGAAAAAGAGTTAAATCTGACTTTATGAGGCTAAGCTTAGGTTCACATGGTGAGACAAAATGCGATGTAATTATTTGTGGTTTTCAGTGTTGTGCAAAACCCATCCTCTTCACTCCATCAAGCATAATATATGGTTTTGATGTTGCATGAATGTAATCCTTTATGCGGTCTTCCTTCATTGAGCAAGGTAGCTAAATATTTTAGACCAATTTTGTTCTCAATCCAGCCCCCAAACTTTTGGCTTTGTTGACATGACACATTAGATGCAACTAGGCAGCCACTTGTGTTTGGTTAAGTGTATGATTCAGCCTTTCCTTCAAAGTCAGGCATTTGAATGAATTGTATAAGCCCCAGTTAAGATAACAATGCGTCATGCAAGAAATCAAAATATAGGGAGACAGACCAAGAAGCGCTCAGTGGACAGATTTCCAGATGCTTATCAGTCAGTAAATGCCTGGCAGCTGTGGTGTTTCAATGAAATTTATTTTCAGTGGTGCTTACCTGTGGCTCCGTATCTGATGGGAAACCATCACTTTTGGCCACTATCCGTTGCCCTGTGTTCTGTCAAGCCCAAAAGTGGCCTAGCTTAGTGACCGGATTGAATGTGTGGTGGAAACGCAAACCTGAACATTTCTAGCAGGCGAGTAAGTAGATTAGATCAGGGCTTTTCAACCTTTTTACTGATTGTACCACTTTTACAATATGGCAATATTCGAGTACCACCTAGCAAGGTGTCAAAAACTTGGTGACAAAAAAAAAACCTGTTCAAAGTTGCAATTGCACTGAAATGACTTATGATCATTTTTCACACTTATGACCATTGCAGCAACAGAGTCATGTGATTTATATTTGGATGCTTGGCAACTGATTCATATTTATGATGGTCACAGTGTCCCAGGGTCATGTGATCCCCTTCTGCAACCTTTTGACAAGCAAAGTCAATGGCAGAGCTGCTGGTGGCCAACTGCTAAGGCGGGACTTCCTTCCCTCCCTCCCTTCCCTGCCTCCCTTTTTCTCATTCCTATCTCCTTCTGAAGGAAGAATTTGAACCCCCCCATATTTTCCCTCTTCCATATATTGATCAAACAAGGAAAGGCCTCCAGAGACAGAAAAGACAAGCTGCTGAGTGAACTAGCTTAAAAAGGCACTTCCCCTTTAAGAATTAGCTACTGGCTAGAAAGAAAAGTAAGGAGCCCAGCTGGCACTTAAGGAAGAAAAAAAAATGTAAGTACTGGCTGCCGGCTAAGGCAGCCTCCCCAAATGGCTCCATTCATAAGTAAAATCTGCAGCTCCAGAGGACTCTCCCACTGTAAGTCTTTGCCTGGCTCTTTCCCTTCCCCACTACACTTGGCTAGGCAGGGCTGTGTACCACCTGCCACTCATTAATGTACCACAAGTGGTACGCGTACCACAGGTTGAAAAGCCCTGGATTAGATAACCTTTATTGTCATTTTTTTCCTGTGGCCACAACGGCACACATTAAAAATGAAATTTAGTTGCTTGCTGCTCTCAAAGTGTACACATACATCACATTTAAAACATACTATATACAACATATGTACAGACCTACACCCTTACATATAAGTAACATATAAATACTAATCACTATCCATCTTGAATACATAATGGAAGGAGTAAGCTTGAGAGTTCGCAAGGTTAATGCTGTATGGAATGAAACTACGGCTGAATCTGGATGTTCTGCTTCGGATACCACGGAGGCCCCCCCCCCCAGAAGATAGCAAGGAAAACAGGTCGTAAAGAGGGTGTGTAGCGTCCCAGACAATCTTACGGACCCTGCTCAAGCAACGCTTCTGTGCTATGTCCTGGAGGGAAGGGAGGGAACTGCCAATGATCTTTTCGGCCATCCTCACCACTCTCTGCACCGCCTTCCTGTCTGAAGCAGTGATGCTTCCAAACCAGACTGCGTGCCAACTTTTATAACCCATGAGCTAAGGGCTAAATCAGGGGTCTTCAAACCTGGCCCTTTTATGACTTGTGGACTTCAACTCCCAGAATTCCTCAGCCAGGCACGCGTGCCTGGCTGAGGAATTCTGGGAGTTGAAGTCCACAAGTCATAAAAGGGCCAGGTTTGAAGACCCCCTGGGCTAAATGAAGTAAAAAGTGCCTTGGATCTGTGGCCAGATCTGCTGTGAAGGATATCTGTAAGATATCTCAAAAAAAGTCAAGATGGTGATTAGGATGGGGCAATCAATCAAATGGTTGCAGTCATCCCTTTGGCTTTTGGGACAGTCTTGCAGATGCCCCCCATCTGCTGCTTTTCTTTGACTCCAATCCAGCATCAAGAGTATGAATTTACATGTTGCACTAAGCCCTCAGCCACAGTTTATAAACCACCACGGCTTGGAATGACACTTCACTCTTAAACCAAACCACACAACTTTTACCACCGTTCTTGCCCCAATTGTTAAGTGAATCACTGCAGTTAATAGAATAGAATAGAATAGAATAGAATAGAATAGAATAGAATAGAATAGAATAGAATAGAATAGAATAGAATAGAATAGAATAGAGCTGGAAGGGACCTTGGAGGTCTTCTAGTCCAGCCCCCTGCTCAAGCAGGAGAACCTAGAACCTATACTGTCTCAGACAGGTGAATGTCTAGTCTCTTCTTAAAAATCTCTAGTGATGGAGCGCCCACGATTTCTGGTGGCAAGCTGTTCCACTGGTTAATTGCCCTCACTGTCAGGAACTTTCTCCTTAATTCCAGGTTGCTTCTCTCTTTGATCATTTTCCAGCCATTGTTTCTTGTCCTTCCCTCTGGTGCTTTGGTGAACAACCTGATCCATTCTGCCTTGTGCCAGATACTGTAACCCTGCTATCATGACTCCCCTATTTCTTCTTCTTTTTAGACTAGCCAAACCCAAGTTCCGCAGCCGTTCTTCGTATGTTTTAGTTTCCAGGCCTCGGATCATCTTAGTTGCTCTTTTTTGAATTTTTTCCAAACTCTCCACATCTTTTTTGTGATATGGTGACCAAAATTGGCTGCAGTATTCCAGGTGTGGTCTTACTAGGGCTTTGTAAAGCAGTACTATTACTTCACGTGTTCTTGATTCTATGCCTCTTGTTTATACAACTCAGGATTGTATTAGTTTTTTTGGCTGCTGATAGCCAAACACTGATAGCAGTGTTCCAATATCTCAGGGGCTGCCCCAAAGAAGAGGGAGTCAAGCTATTCTCCAAAGCGCCTGAAGGCAGGACAAGAAGCAACGGATGGAAACTAGTCAAGGAGAGAAGCAACCTAGAACTAAGAAGAAACTTCCTGACAGTTAGAACAATTAACCAGTGGAACAACCTACCTCCAGAAGCGGTGAATGCTCCAACACTGGAGGTTTTTAAGAAGAAACTGGACAGCCATTTGTCCGAAATGGTGTAGGGTTTCCTGCCTGAGCAGTGGGTTGGACTTGATGACCTCCAAGGTCCCTTCCAACTTTATTATTATTATTATTATTATTATTATTATTATTATTATTATTATTATTATTATTATTATTATTATTATTGTTATTGTTATTGTTATTATTGTTGTTATTGTTGTTGTTGTTATTGTTATTGTTGTTGTTGTTGTTGTTGTTATTATTATTACTGCTGGCTCATAGTCAAGTGATTGTCCAGTAGGACTCCAAGGTCTCTCACAGTTGCTGTTTTTAAGCCAGGTCTCTCCCAATCTGTATTTGTTATTAAGCTATTAAGTTAGTAACATGGTTGTTAAGTGAATCTGACTTCCCCCTTGACTTGGCTTGTCAGAAGGTCGCAAAAGGGGGATCCCATGGCCCTGGGACACTGCAACCGTCATAAATATGAACCAGATGCCAAGCGTCCCCATTTCGGTCACCTGACCACGTGGACGCCGCCATGGTTGCCAATGTGCAAAAAGGGTCCTAAGTCACTTTTTCCCCAGTGCCGTTTGTAACTTTGAACGGTCGCTAAATGAATGCTTGTGAGTTGGAGGCCTGCCTGTATACAAGTCGAGGCACCAGCCTTGCTTGTCTCCCGCAGGAGACGGTTGCTGTTTTTAACTTCCCGCTGGGGCAAAATCTTTTTTCGAACAGGCTGGGCAGGGATTTCATGCGAGGGGAATTGGTCACAGCCTTTTGAGCCAAGGCATGCTGAAATCACATGTCCCTCGTTCTGTGGGGCGCCGCTGTTCAGCACCGAGGAGAAGATGTCGGCAGTGATAAAGAGAAACCGAGAACAAAGAGGACGCTTGTGCCCGCCGGCCGGGGAGAGAAGCGGAGGTGGCAGGAACGGTCGAGCCGGGCGATGAGAGGTGGAGGCAAATTCCTGATTCAGTGGGCAGGTTGGAAGAGACCGTGCGCTCAGAGCAGCACACGGAATGAAAGAAGCGACAGAAGAAACCCAAAGGTTTCTTCTCCAAGAGGCAACTGGACTTCCTTGCTTCTTCTTTCTCGAAGACGTTTCGCCTCTTGGATGGGAAGAGAAACGTCTTCAAGGAAAGACAAAGGAAGTGCTGGGCTGCATTAACAGAGGGATAGAATCAAGATCGTGTGAAGTGTTAATACCACTTTACAAGGCCTTGGTAAGGGCACACTTGGAATACTGCACCCAGTTTTGGTCACCACGATGTAAAAAAGACGTTGAGATTCTGGAAAGAGTGCAGAGAAGAGCAACAAAGATGATCAGGGGACTGGAGGCTAAAACATATGAGGAACGGTTGCAGGAATTGGGTATGTCTAGTCTAACGAAGAGAAGGACTAAGGGTGACATGATAGCAGTGTTCCAGTATCTCAGGGGCTGCCCCAAAGAAGAGGGAGTCAAGCTATTCTCCAAAGCGCCTGAAGGCAGGACAAGAAGCAACGGATGGAAACTAACCAAGGAGAGAAGCAACCTAGAACTAAGGAGAAACTTCCTGACAGTTAGAACAATTAACCAGTGGAACAACCTGCCTCCAGAATGCTCCAACCCTGGAAGTTTTTAAGAAGAGACTGGACAGCCATTTGTCCGAAATGGTATAGGGTTTCCTGCCTGAGCAGGGGTTTGGACTAGACGACCTCCAATGTCCCTTCCAACTACTACTACTACTACTACTACTACTACTACTACTACTACTACTACTTCTTCTTCTTCTTCTTCTTCTTCTTCTTCTTCTTCTTCTTCTTCTTCTTCTTCTTCTTCTTCTTCCTTCTTCTTCTTCTTCTGCTTCTTCTTCCTTCTTCTTCTTCTTCTTCTTCTTCTTCTTCTTCTCTTCTTCTTCTTCTTCTTCTTCTTTCCTTATTATTATTAGTTATGATTATTATTATTATATTATTATTATTATTATTATTATTATTATTATTATTATTATTATTATTATTATTATTATTATTATTATTATTATTAAGTTCAGTTGCCTCTTGAAAAGCACCTTTGGGACAACCATGACTTGGATGACTGAGAATCTCCATAGATCAGGGGTCCCCAACCCCCGGTCAGTGGATCAGTACCAGGCCGCGGCATGCCAGCAACCGGTCCGCACAAAAAAGCATCAAGCCCCATCCGTGGGATGCAGGCAGCATACAAAACCACGCACCCTCCGGTCTGCAGAAAAACCTCTCTCCACGGAACCGGTCCCCGGTGGCCAAAAGGTTGGGGGCCTCTGCCACAGACAACAGGAGAAACCAAGTTTTGCAAATTAAGCTTCTCTTGTCTGCCGGATTCGCTGTTCCCCCCAGGTGAGCGATCACCCCCCTGATCTGTGCATGCTTCCTAAACTCCTGAAACACAGCAAAAGAAAATGGATCATCTCAGAACTGAGAATTGACGTTGTACTGCCAAGTTCAAAGCAGCTCACCTGTTCGTACTAGCATCCCTATGGCTTGGTGCTCCTAAGTTTTAAATTTCAGATATGTTTGGAGGGCATGTGGGTCCCCTCCGAGAGTGTTCAGGGGTCGGGGGCCAAAAAAAGTCAAGGTCAGGGCCACAACCATCGGACTGAAACCTGCTGTGTTTTGCATGCACTTAAAAAGAGACCGGACTTTGAACAGAGGGTTGTGGCTACCATCTTCCAGTTGACTTCCCTCCCTCAGCATGCTGGCTGGGGAATTCCGGGATTTGAAGTCCACACATCTTAAAGTTGCCAAATTTCAAAAACAGTAGCTTGGAGGATGCACAAATTAGACCGGGAGGGGGGGGGGGGGGTTTACATTTATAATTTTTTGCCTTTCCTTGTCCAGTTTGGTTATGTGCTATCAAAAAACCAGTTTGGTCTAGTGGTTAAGGCATCAGGCTAGAAACTGGGATGTTGTGAGGTCTGTCTGTCTGTCTGTCTGTCTGTCTGTCTGTCTATCCATCTATGATCTATCTATCTATCTATCTATCTATCTATCTATCTATCTATCTATCTATCTATCTATCTATCTATCTATCTATCTATAACCTATAATCTATCATCTGTCTATCATCTATCTATAATCAATCATCTATCTATCTATCTATCTATCTATCTATCTATCTATCTATCTATCTATCTATCTATCTATCTATCTATCTATCTATCTATCTATCTATCTATCTATCACCTATTTATCTATCTATAACCTATCTATCATCTATCTGTCTGCCTATCTATCTATCATTATCTGTCTGCCTATCTATCTATCATTATCTATCTATCTATCTATCTATCTCTCTCATCTCTGTCTCTGTCTATCTCTCTATCGTCTGTCTGTCTGTCTGTCTGTCTGTGTCTATCTATCTATCTATCTATCTATCTATCCATCTATAACCTACAATCTATCTATCTATCATCTATCATCTATCTATCATCTATCATCTATCTATCTAT